>ONZH01013564.1:0-37291 GCA_900303285.1 Rhinella marina
AAGAAATTAAAAATATATATATAAAAAAAAAAATATATATACCAGTAAAGGCGGCCATTCACCTTAGATCTTGGCTAAGTCCGGTGCGGTAATCGCCTCCGTGGACAGAAGACTGCTTTGTGATCAGGTAGAAGGAGGAGAGGTAAGTGCACAGCCCCATACACCTCTGTGCTGAAAGTCAACCACGTGAAATATACTCGGCAAGACGCCGATCTGAACTGTTCACGGCACGTGGCAAGATGCCAGTACAAACTATTTGCTGGACATAATTGATACCTACTTACCGGATATAACAGAGCTCTCCATTGGATATTGCACAACATCAGGCTGTATACACATTTATTTTTAACTTTGTAAGTGCTGTGGACTGAACATCAATTACGGCATGTGTTGTGACACTATGGATATAAAGTGAGAATCATGGCCGTAAACTATTAAATATATATTTGCACTATAATAATCATGAGAGATTGGATTGAATATGATCAATTACACACTGTGGAGCTCCCGTTTTATTAGCCAATCAGACCTCCTTGTGACATCTGAATTATAGGGATTGATGGATTACTCATTTTTTTATGAATTACTGTATTGGGTGAGAATTCTAAATAGTGAGATAGTGAGACAGGAATGTGGGGACACCAATATATGTAAGATTTTTTGTAAGTATCATTTTCATGTATTTACTTTTATTTTCATTTGTGATTTTCATTTACATGTTTCAAAATAATTTAAAGTCTAAACAATGTAAATATGACAAAGAGGTTGGCCACTACTTATTATTAGCTGCACCCGTGCTAGGAACAGCGCATGGGTAATAAGCATTATTACGTTAGTGCAACATCCAATAGCTGAATACCAATAATTTGTGTTTACATGCAGGTCCACTCACCTGCTTGCCGGACTTGAAGGGGTTCTGCAGTTCTGTAAAACTGATGATCTATCCTCTGGATAGATCATCAGCATCTGATCGGCAGGGGTCCGACACCCAGGACCCCCGCCGATCAGCTGTTTGAGAAGGCAGCGGCGCTGCAGGAGCGCCGCGGCCTTCTCTGTGTTTACCGCAGGCCCAGTGACATTCACGACTAGTATCACTGGCCTGGGCGGGCTAAGCTCCATTCATGTGAACAGAGCTTAGCCCGCCCAGTGATAGTAGTCGTGATGTCACTGGGCCTGAGGAAAACACAGAGAAGGCCGCGGCGCTCCTGATGCGCCACTGCCTTCTCAAACAGCTGATCGGCGGGGGTCCGGGTGTCGGACCCCCGCCGATCAGGTGCTGATGATCTATCCAGAGGATAGATCATTAGTTTTAAACAACTGCAGAACCCCTTTAACTCCAAAAATGGCTGCTGATGGATGGCTCCGTCCATCATTGGCCTTCATTCATTGGGGATGGACTACGCATGCACCAGTTCCCCCGACTGTCATCACTGTAAATGGATGGAGGCTGCTGATGAATGTAACCCTCCATCAGCAGGCACTTTTTGGAGCACAGCGTTGGGCAACCAGGTGAGCGGACCGGCAAGTAAACATAAATTATTCATACTAAACTATCGGTGCCAATAATTTGAAAAGGTTTATTACTAGCTGCATGAATGTGCAGTTCTTAAAGGGGCTGTCCAAAATAAATAAAAACCGGGGCAGGAGTACGTGTCTTCCAGCATCATGCTCCAGTCAGTGGTGAATTCCCATGCACACCTTGTCACCACTGCAGCCAAACATTGTCCTCAATAGTAATGTCCTGTACACTGCTGCCAGGGACTGGCTACATGTTGACCTGTTTGCATGGAACGTCACCGATGCAGCCAGGAAGATGGTGTCAGTGCTGCAGGACTGGAGCACAATGCTGAAAGCTGAAGGGAAGAGTATGACTTTTTTTGTTAAGGTATTTGCTGCCGACCAAGTTTTTACATGTCTTGGACAATCCCTATAAAGGGAACCTGTCATGTTGAACATGGTGTTTGAGCTGTAGGCAGCATGTTATAGAGCAGGAGGAGCTGAGCAGGCCGATACATAGTTTTATGGGAAAAAAGATTCAGCAAAACCTGTAATTTATTCATTTAAAGGGGTTGTCTCACTTAGGCAAATGGCATTTATCAGGTAGAGAAATTTAATACAAGGCACTTACTAATGTATTGTGATTGTCCATATTGCTTCCTTTGCTGGCTGAATTCATTTTTCCACCACATTATACACTGCTCGTTTCCATGGTTACAGACCACCCAGCAATCCATCAGTGGTGGTCGTGCTTGGACACTGTAAGAAAAAGAACTAGCCTACGTGCACTCCCACAGTCTCGGTCAGCAGAGAGGCTGTCTTTCTTATAGTATGCAAGCACGGCAACCGCTGCAGTGTACGATGTGATGGAAAAATGAATCCAGCCAGCAGAGACAATATGGATAATCACAATATATTAGTAATTGGCTTGTATTAAATTTCTCTACCTGATAAATGCCATTTGCTGAAGTGAGACATCCCTTATAAATTCCGATTTATTCTGGGCTTTGAAGTCAAGAATGCGGTCCTATCAGTGACTGACGGCTTGGAATTTAATTTAAATGGATAAATTATATGTTATATTAAATCTTTTCCTATAAAACTACAAATAAATCTGCTCAGCTCTTCCCGCTCTATAACCTGCTGCCTGCAGATCAGACACCATGTTCAAAGTGACAGGTTCCCTTTAAGATACTAAGTGAATTAAAGAGGCTCTGTCACTAGGTTTTAACCTATGTATTTAAATACATAGGTTAAAACCCCTTGACTTCTACAGTTAGAACATACCTTTATTGCAGAGTACAGCGCAGCGGTTGTGCTGAAAAAAGACCTTTAATCTTTATGTTAATGAGCCTTCGGAGCACCGGGGGGCGGGCTCTTTCTTCCTGAGCACCGCTTCTTCACCGCCCCCCGGGTCCCGAGGCTCTCTCCGATGCCGACGTCCACGCCCCTCTGAAAATTGATTGACAGCGCTAGGCCGTTTGGCCTAGCGCTGAAATCCCGCCGGCGCATGCGCAGAAGCGCTTGCAGTGCCGAACACCGCAAGCGCTTCCATCCTTGTGCGCACGCGCCGTCACTTCGCTGAACCCGGAAGTGACGGCGCGTGCGCACAAGGATGGAAGCGCTTGCGGTGTTCGGCACTGCAAGCGCTTCTGCGCAATGCGCCGGCGGGATTTCAGCTGTCAATCAATTTTCAGAGGGGCGTGGACGTCGGCATCGGGGAGAGCCTCGGGACCCGGGGGGCGGTGAAGAAGCGGTGCTCAGGAAGAAAGAGCCCGCCCCCCGGTGCTCCGAAGGCTCATTAACATAAAGTTTAAAGGTCTTTTTTCAGCACAACCGCTGCGCTGTACTCTGCAATACAGGTATGTTCTAACTGTACAAGTTAAGGGGTTTTAACCTATGTATTTAAATACATAGGTTAAAACCTAGTGACAGAGCCGCTTTAACTGGATGTGTACGAGATAATGGGTACACGTCTGTTATTCAAGGTATAATAAGCAAATTATTTTTTTTCTGTTGCACTCTTACTTCCTTATATTGGGATCCGTTCCTTTTTTTTAGAATAAAAAACCAAACCACAAATATGTAAACTGCCATCAAAGACAATGGACACCTACAACCAGATTTTTCATTGCAACAATTACGCAATAAAGTATATTTTCCCATTTAGGTTTTATTAAAAATGTTGCTCGGTTTGGCTTCTGTAACCTGCAGGATTACAATGGATAGCAAGCTCTAGAAAGACTTCAACTTCTCTTCTCCAGTCATTTACTCTCCTCTCCTGAGCGATCATTTCAATAACTCTGATCAAATCTGTTTTTTCTGCTCAGGAGAGGAGAAGGGCTGAGGATGGACAATCAGTAAGAGAGTGTGATGAATTAAGCACAGAACAGTATTCGGGAGATGCACTGGATAAATGCAAGCTGCAAGAGCCAAGTGTTTAATTAAAAAAAATAAAAAAAACTTCCATAAGGCGTCCATCGCCTCTAAAGAAGAACTCCCGCCAAAATATTTTATTCTATGTCCTGCTAGAAATGTACATGAATGTAATCTGTATGAATGTCATTTTCTTACCAGTAGCTGAATTTTTTAATTTTATCATCCTGAAGTTTCTTATCTGTGTCATGTGACAGGAATTAGACGCACCAATATTTATTAGATTTCTAAGCATAGAAAACCTCTATTCTAATTATAGTAAGGACATAGCCTTTTATAACAGGTTAAATGAGGGAGAAAATAAATAAATAATTTTTTTTAAAAAATGTACGTGAGAAAACAATCTACAAGTCCTGGGAAATCTACATGCAAGGCTGAGCAACTTTCCCACAGGCTAAGCCTTATTATATTAAGGAGAATAGTTTCTATACTTGGAAAGCTAATACGTTACTGGTGTCCTTTATAAATATATATTGTGTCTGTGAATAAACCAGTAATATTGTATTAGCTTTCTAAGCAAAGAAAACTTATCCTCAACATGGTAAGGCTATAGTAAATAGTTGTATATGATAAGTACATGCCAGGACAAAGCTCTGCCCTCAGCATGTCTAGTCCTGTCAAAGGGAGGGGGAGTGTTCAGAGCATAGGGGGGTGTTACAAAAGCAGTGATCCAAGGATTCAGCTCTGTCCTCTGGTGCTCTAACATGCTCATTTAGATGCAGATATCTCAGAAGCTGTTTAACATACAGAAAAAAGAAAGGTATTGTTTTAATCACCAAGATCAAATCCTACCAGGTATTATGCCTTGTTTAATAGGTTTGATCATGCCAACAGTCTCTTTAAGACTTCTAGGACCGAGAGTAAGGGGTAGGTCAGGTTTCCTGCTCCGAATCATATAAACTATATATCCAAGATCTCATGGCCCACTCTTTGATAGTTTGCTTGCCATTATCTACTGAGGTCTTTTCTTACTTGATAAGGGTAGTCAGTTCTCTTCTCTGCTTTGCCAAATAGCGAAGTCTGGATTTGTGCATGACCCGTAACAAGCAGAGGAGGTAAGGTTACTCTTGACAGCCCCATCATTTCCAGCTTCTGTAATGAGCAGACTTTGGTGACTATGAGGAAACAGAAAATGTGACATTAGTCATAATAACTAACACTGGCTCATTGAAAGGCATGACTCTACAAAACTCCTATCTGTCCGGAACAGGAGGAAGCTGCAACAGCTGTTAGGCGTTCTGGTGAGATCTTCAAAATGATACAGAAACCGTGATATCTAAAACCGTATGGAACCTTTGTTTGCTTTTAGCCTTCAATTAAACACATAAACCATGCTAGACACAACTGACCCTGCTGAACGCTGCTGCACAGTTTAGTAACACTAGCTCCTGGATTGTGTGATACGTAATGGAAAAAATAAAATAAAAATTATACCAGTCTTATTCCAGGAGAACACCCCAAGTTCATTCACTGATCTTCTGGTGCCCAGACAGTTTAACTTCTATCTTCAGAGATGATGTCAACGCAGCAGTGACACACCTCTTGAGAACGTCACCTCTGAGGTCAGTCACTGCTGGCATCGGCACACACGACCCTGTCCATACCCCAGTAAAAAATTAACAAGCCAGGGATTATAAGATCTCCGGTAGACACCCATGGAGCTGCACCGGAGCCGCGGGGAGCAGGAAAGTATGATTGTTTTTCATTAGCTACTACACATCCTAGGTAAAAATGGCCTCTACAGGGTTTACAGTACATATTGTTAAGTCATCAATATTAGACTGGTGGGAGTCCGACATGATGAGCTGTAGGACGAAGACATATGGCTACTACAGGGGATGGAGCCACTCACAGCAACTGCATAGGACTGGTTGGTCGGGGGTCCCAGGTGTTGGACCTCAGCACTCTAATACGGATGACCTATCTGGAGGCGAGTTAAAATTTACATAAAATAGTAAGTAGTACATTTTTTTTTTTTAATCAAATAATTTTTACATTTTTGTTTAGTAAAAATTATTTAATCAAATAATTTTTACTAAACAAAACCCAAACCCCACACCTCCTCCCCACTCAGATAAAAAAAAAAAAAAATTAAAAATTAAAAAAATAAATGCATCATACTTCATATGTAAGGAAGAGCAGCAATACTAAAAAAAATAAATAAATTAAAAATTAAAAATAAATATACAAGATGATGCCATCTCAATGTCTGGGGATGAAACGTTCCAACAACTCAGTCATCCAGAGTTAAAAACTAATCAGCAAAACAGCAGTTAAAAATGAGCTGTTTACAAGTAACAGGTTATAAACCCTCATACTGATTTTGTCAAAAAAACAAAAAAAAAAAAAAGTGAAAACAGTGTTTACACCGTGATTTTATGTTTCTGCCTCAAAAAGGGAATCGAGACCCTTCATTCTCAGGGTCAGCGAGAGTCCCTGAAGTACGAGCTGCACTGATCACAATGGTGTGTCACATGCTAGCCACTTTTTTTTTTTTTTTTTTTTTTAAGGAATCAAAACTGATACCACAGCTGAATTGCATTGCTTTTTAGTTCGTCAGTCACAGTTTTTTTTTTTTTTTTTAAATCGAGGTCAGTTGTAACTCTTTTAAAAAGAGTTCCAACTGACCTCGATTTAAAAAACAAAACAAAAAAAACAAACCTAGTATAGAGGTTTTTATTTTTATCTCTCCTTCTAAAATACGGTAAATAGGACACCATTATAAAAGGTGCAAATATAATTTTAAAAAAAACAAAACTTCACAGTTGGCTTCCTTTAGGCCTCCGTCACCCGTGCATTAAAGCTCTGAATGTGGCTAACCACTGTGCTGCCTTTCTTTAGAGAGGTGAAGTCTATGGGGAGGGGATTTATCATGAGGAGAAGATTTGAAGTCAGCTTTGCTGGAGTCCGTGTTGAAGCACTTTATGTTGTTTAATAAATGTGGCTTGTCCGTAAACCTAACACTTCTGTCTGGAGAAGCTCCTCCAGTTTTCCTACTCCGCCCTCCTCCTGGCGTGAGATTGGTGACTTGTTAAAAGTCTCAATGATAAATCTGGAGTGAAACTCTATAACATAGCTAACCATGCCTACTTTTCCACCCACTTTACAAAACTGGAGTGACTGGTGTAAAAATGCACAAAGTTGTAAATTGTTGCGCAACAGCTTAAATTTTGCGCAAAAAAAAAAAATGGCAAAAGCTCTATTTTGCAACTTTTTGATGCCAGAATTCTGGAGTGAAGTTATGATAAATCAGGCCTATGGACAGGTCCACAAAAAAAAAAAAAAAAAATAATATAGAACTAGTCCTATTATTGTCCGCATTACACATTCCGGGGCCGGCCCGTCTGCAGAATGCACATGGCCAGTATCTGTTTTGTGGATCTGTAATTTGCGGACTGCAGAACAGCCAACGGTCGTAGTTATAAGCCCAAAGCATCAAATGGTGATAATTTTTTTGTGCAGATTTGGTCGCATAAATGCTGCTGATTTGACACAGATTTCACTATTCAAACTGCAAATGGCAAAATCCACAAGGAAAATCCGCAGCACGAAGTGGACGTACACCACAGATTAAAATCCGAGCAAATTTTTTTCCCCCACAGCAAGTGGATGAGAATTTCTAGAAACCGACGAAAACGACTGATGGCCCAAACTGCACCTGAAAACAGGTGAGCGACTCTAAAGGGGCTGTGTCACTTCAGTAAATGACATTTATCATGTAGAGAAAGTTAATACAAGCCCACTTACTAATGTATTGTGATTGTCCATATTGCTTCTTTGCTGGCTGGATTCATTTTTCCATCACATTATACCAATGCTCGTTACCATGGTGATGACCACCAGCAGCGGTGGTCATGCTTGTACGCTATAAGAAAAAAGCCCTGTTCTCCTGGTGGCCAGGACTGAGGGAGCGCTCATAAGGCGGCGCTTTTTCCTATAGTGTGCAAGCACGACCACTGCTGCTGGATTTCAGGGTGGTCGTAACCATGGAAACCAGCAGTGTATAATGTAATAGAAAAATGAATCCAGCCAGCAAAGGAAGCAATATGGACAATCATAATACATTAGTACATCTACATGATAAATGCCATTTGCTTAGGTGAGACAAACCCATTAATGAAATCGCAGATGGCACACATTTTTAGCCCAAACCTAATTCTCACACTGGAGGTTTTGTTACAATTGTATCCAGCGCTGGTAATTCGTTACAAATGTATATGGTAAACCACCCTCAGAGGACCTGTAGACTCTTTAGTAGAGGGATGTCAGTGGGGCCCCGGGATGTTCCTATTCACTACACAGCGATTACACTTCATTTCAATATATCCAGAAGGAGCTTTAAAGGGAACCTGTCACCTCCTGTAGGGAAAAAAAACTGTTAGCAGTACCTTAATCTGGTGGCCAGGGTGACGCTAAAGAAGGTCTTGATAAGGAGAAGAGATTCCTGTAAATAGAAGAAATTGATGTTTTAATCCTGTTCAGAACGCTGACTTGACTCGGCTTGAAGTCAAGGGGGCAGCGGCTAGCCAAGAAAACCACTCCCCCTGGTCAACTTGAATGACAGTTGCCGTTGGGCCGGGGATCGCGCAATTCTCGCGCATGCGCGGTGCGCAATTTCTCCCTGCGCGATCCCGGCCCCGGCTCTTCACTTCTGCGGCGCTTTTGTCCTACAGCGCATGCGCCGCAGAAGCAAGCGAGCGCGCTTGCCAGAGCGCGCCCGCCCGCCCGTCCCCGCACGCTCGCTTGCTTCTGCGGCGCATGCGCTGTAGGGACAAAAGCGCCGCAGAAGTGAAGAGCGGGGCCGGGATCGCGCAGGGAGAAATTGCGCACCGCGCATTGCGCGAGAATTGCGCGATCCCCGGCCCAACGGCAACTGTCATTCAAGTTGACCAGGGGAGTGGTTTCTTGGCTAGCCGCTGCCCCCTTGACTTCAAGCCGAGTCAAGTCAGCGTTCTGAACAGGATTAAAACATCAATTTCTTCTATTTACAGGAATCTCTTCTCCTTATCAAGACCTTCTTTAGCGTCACCCTGGCCACCAGATTAAGGTACTGCTAACAGTTTTTTTTCCCTACAGGAGGTGACAGGTTCCCTTTAAAAAAAGAAAACTATTTAGTCTCAGGGTTTTATAGATTTTTTAGGGTCTCCCCTCCGGACATCGGCAGCAGCTTATTCGGCATGTAAGCAGAGCAGGAGGACATCTTGTGTGCTTGCCCCAGACGTGATGCCAGGACTATTGAGCCGCAGTCACATTGTGTCTCTTCTGTTTGCAGGCGGATGTGATGCAATGAGCTGGCCACAGATGAAACGGTGACATTTGATGGAAAACCATTACATGGAAACATCACTCTCTGTCTCTCAGTTCCTCAGACACTTAAAGAAAAACTCCCGCAAAAGTTTTTATTCTCTGACCTGTTAGAAAGGTGCATGATATAATCTGTAGTGATTGTCATTTTCTTATCAGTGACTGTTTCTGTGAGTAAAAACCTCTCTTCTTATTGTAGCTGGGTCATGTGACCAACTCCCTGACCTCCAACTGACCCAGGACAGAAAGCCAGTAACTGCTCTATTTCATTCCTATGGGAGCCTCACTTTCAGTCTCATAGGAATACATAGAGGAATTAGACTTCCTGTCCACACATAAGTCTATGTGTGAGTTGGTGGGTCTAATTGCTGGTCACATGACACAGATAAGAAACTTCAGGATGATAGAAGTCAAAAATGCAGACACTGGTAAGAAAATGACATTCACTACAGATTATATCATGTACATTTCTAGCAGGACATGGAATAAAATTTTTGCCAGGAGTTCTTCTTTAAAGGGGTTGTGTCACTTCAGTAAGTGGCATTTATCATGTAGAGGAAGTTAATACAAGCCACTTACTAATGTATTGTGATTGTCCATATTGCCTCCTTTGCTGGCTGGATTCATTTCTCAGTCACATTATGCACTGCTTGTTTCCATGGTTACGACCATCCTGCAATCCATCAGCGGTGGTTGTACTTGCACACATTAGGGCCTCCTGGTGGTCAGGACAGTGGTGCCTTTTCCTACAGTGTGCAAGCACGTCCACTGCTGATGGATTGCAGGGTTGTCTGTAACCATGGAAACGAGCAGTGTTATAATGGGATGGAAAAATGAATCCAGCCAGCAAAGGAGACAACATGGATAATACCAGTACATTAGTAAGTGCTTTATATTAACTTCCTCTACATAATAAATGCTATTTGCTGAAGTGAGACAACCCTTTAAAGGAATCAAACAGTAACGCTAGTTTCAAGTACATGTTAAAGCTATCCAGCAGAAGAAGAGTGTGCCGGCGTTCACCGTATCCGGATACTGCCGTTCACCCCTGGAGCCCATTGACTATATTGAATGGGACCTGGAGCTCTGTTTTTTGTCCGGCCAGATCCCCGCCAGGTTTCATTACAGTCAATAGAGTCTGGCAGTGCCCGCGTCCTATACATTGACATAAGGCCTCATTCACACAGTCAGTATTTTGCATCAGTATCTGCAGGCCAATATCGGGGGTGGTACGTATACACAGAGGAGGTGCAGGCCTTTCTATTACTGACCCACATACTGCTGTGTGAATAAGGCTTTAGGCTGCCCGAGGTGTTACCCATCCACACCGTATATTTCATTCATGTGGATCTGACCCGATCATCTCTAGGGGACCACGCACACTTCCACACTTTTTGTGGATCCATCTGGACATTCCCCAAACGACAGAACATGTCGCACGTCCTCTGGTCTGCATCGCAGGCAAGAATATTCCTTTCTACAGAACATTTGCGCACAGAAGGTATCCATATTTTGCAGATCTGTGGTTTGCGGATGGAAATACAGACGTGTGCATGAAGCCTTAGGCCTCATTCACCGTTCCATGACGACATCCATCAGGGTTTCGTCCACAAAGGATTTGCACGTCCAGTATTTGCCCTCTGCATATTATCTGTATTCCACCATCTACAACTAATGGTCAGTGAATACCACTGACAGAACAAGAACGCCATCCAAGTTGTGTCAGTGGTTTTTCACTGACCCAAAGGCTTCAGTGGGCGCGTTTGGTCCATATCACTGACCAAAATAGTGCATGTTGCTGTTTTTCCACTGACAAATTCATTGGAATCAATGGTTTGTGTCCACGCAGAACGCACACGTCTGAGTCAGTGAAGTGTGAACAAGACCTTATGCTTTATTCATGGAGGATCACAGAGAGCACATATCCATTGACTCTAATGTGCTTGCTCACACCTCCCACTTTGCATACAGCCTCATGCATACGACCGTATGGACGGTTCACAACTGTGCTGTCCGCATCCGTATGTCCGT
The DNA here is from genome assembly GCA_900303285.1 of Rhinella marina. NCBI lineage: Eukaryota > Metazoa > Chordata > Amphibia > Anura > Bufonidae > Rhinella > Rhinella marina. The sequence goes on from ONZH01013564.1 coordinate 11,269, forward strand.
TCTGCGGCCCCACAAAAAATACAGAACATGTCTGATTCTTGTCTGTTTTGCAGACAAGGATGGGACGTTTCTAGAGCAGTTTGAAAAAGAATGGAGTGTCAAAACACGGCCGGGATCAGCGTTTTGCGGATTCGCAATCTGCGTACCACAAAGCACTTAGGGCCCATTCACATGACAGTATTTTTCTTTCCTCATCTGTTGCACATTTTTGCGGATTCAGACCCATTCATTTCCATAGCAGAGCATCCGCTTCCGTTTGTCAGCATAAAAGATAGAACATATCCTATATTTGTCCGCAAAATGTGTCTATGGTTCCGCAAAAATGAGGATTGTATTCTGTATTTTGCGGAACTGCGTCTGCAAACTTTAATGCCCTGTCACGGCACCTTTAATCTTTATTAAATGATATCTTCATTTTAAAATACAGAAGACATACGGAAACATACATTCCATTTTTTTTTCCGGCCACACGGAAGATCTTGCTGAACAACTGATCCAGATATCTGCGGACCGCAAATAACATACGGCCTTCTGAATGAGCCCTTAGGGCCTATGTACACAACCGGATTTTCTTCCTGTGTTCGTACCGTTTTTTCCCCCCATTTTAATAGGGCCACAAAAAAAAAAAAAGGAGGTTACTCCGTGTGCATTCCATTTCTGTATGTCCGTTCCGCTAAGGAATAGAACATGTCCTATTATTGTCCAAGGATAGGACTGTTCTATTAGGGGCCAGCTGTTCCGTTCCACAAGATACGGAATGCGCACGGACATCATCTGTGTTTGAGGGTCGCAAAATACATATAGTCGTGTGCACGAGCCCTTACTTATTTGCACCAAACTACTTGCCCATTGAATTCTATGTGTTTGTGAAAAACACTGACAGGATACATGTGGCATCAGTGTTCTATCAGTGATTTTTCACTGACTTTTTGCAGATGCTCTGGAAATCCCGTTTTCAGAAAAAGAATGACACTGGAAGTGCAAAATCCAGAAACACAGACCCCTCACAGACATCCCTGACTATACTGTTACAGACGTGGATTTTATAGGGCAGTGGGCTGGGGGGTCAGTTAAACCCGTGGTCGGGGCGACAGATGTAATACAGACAATAATCCAGCCTCACACTACAATCTGCTATAATAACCCCCACACCTAGATAAGAAAACTTTCTGCGCCGTCTACCAGACATACAAAATTGGGCAATCGTCAAAGGCAGATCCTGTTAACTAATCGGATGCCATACAAAGGCGATTCCTTGATTTATAAATGGGCCCGGGGACATTTTTTTTCTATTAAGAACCCCCCCCCCCATGACTCAGAAGTGAACACGGCCTGACACACGAGGGCTCCACCTAAACTTTTTGTCCCCAGACTGTCGCGGTATAATTGCGAGTTACAGGACAACCGTCCAACCCGGATGGGAGTAGTCATGCCACACAATCAGAGTTGTTGAAGTGCATGCCTTCCCGCCAGGAAAACCCACAATTTTTACCAAAAAGGATCACGTGCCTCATCCTAAGGCCTAATAGTTTTTGCTTGTAAAAACTCTGAAATTTGTCAATTTTGAAAAGTTTTAGGTTTTTTTTAGATAGAATTTTCTTCCTATGTAGTGTTTTATGGTTTTCTAAAAAAAATAAATAAAATATCAGAAGTTTTTTAAGATGCAGTATTCAAGCACGCGTGGAGGCCAAAATCATCAAGTGATAAACACTTCACCTGCCCAGACAGAAGGAACACAGAACGATGACGTCACAGCACAGCCTATGACGTCACGGAGAGGCCTCACCGTCCCACGCCGCCGTCCTGTCCCTGCTCTCGTCTCCTCCAGATGGTCCCCGTACGGGTCCTCGTTATTCCCACAGCGGCAGATAATGCCTCCTATCCCCGGAGAGAGGGCTGGCCGGTGCCCGAGCTGCTGCGGCTCCCCGGGGGGCCCTCCTGCCAGGGCTCTAGCTCTTCTATGCACGACCAATCCGCTGGCCACTTTTTTCTCCAGGTAGCGGTACGAGCAGCAGCGGACGAGCACTGAGCAGCCGCAGCGCAGCCGGTTTCGCTGCACCAGGTGCCGGAGCTCCGGGGACAGCAGCCAGGTGTCCTGCTCGGCTCCGTCCCACAGGGTGACATCGTAAGAGTAGCCGGAGCTACTGTCGCCCAAGTATCGCTGCACTGCCAGCACGGTTACCGGCACCGGCTCCCGCACCGCTTCCCTCAGTCTCAGGGACACACGTTCCCGGGTACGCCGCAGCCAGGAGACCGGGGCCTGCCCTGCCGGGGGACTGGGAGACCGCCGGGACGAGGGACCGGGGCTCCCCGCATCAAATTCAGAGAGCGGCTCGTACATGTTGTCCCCGGCGGGTGACACATAAAGCTGGGTGAAGGCGCCGCGGTCCTCTCTTCCGTACACAGGCACAGGTTTGAAAACAGCACAGAAAATTTGGGGCTGGCCAAACAACCGCCCACCAGGCTGAAGCTGGCTTCTTATTGGTCAGTTTCTCTCATGTGATTTGTATTTTCTTTTTCTTTTTTTTTCTTATGAATTTTTGAAAGGAATATTTCAATAAATTGAGGTGAGCTGCTCTGAGGTAAATCAGCTGAAAGTGACTGGCACAAAAAAGACTGTGATTTAAAGGGTTAAATGAATTAAGTCTACTGATCTAACACTGCTAACATACAGAGGGTTTTTAGCAACTGAAACGTTATTAAAGGGGTTGTCTGAGTTATGAAAATAAAATATATAGTGCTGTAAATCTGATGGGCAGCAATATATAACTAAGTTAAGCAAGTTTTAAGCAATAAAAAACTATATTTCCTCATTTCCCTGGTTCTCTTCTGGCCTTTGTTTACCTGCAGTAACAACAATCTCTACCCCTCCCCCTGTAGGGAGTGAATACAAGTGCTGCCCTGAGTGACAGGTCTGTCTGCTGGGGTACTCAGCAGCATGTTGTATGTGTAGGACTACAAGTCCCAGCCGTACAAAGACACTGCTGATACACACAGGATCTTCTCCCTACCTTTCTTGTGCAATGCTGTAGAGATCTTCTCTAGTCTGTCAGCTCCTGTGCCCAGCATTTGTCTACTCACTGCTGGAAGCTGCTCAGTAAAACCTTCAGTCCTGAGTCTGTGCTGGCTGAAGGGGTTAATGTTTTATCTGAAAGAATTCAGGGAGAGCAGCAGCAGCAGCCGGCAGTGCAGGGGGGCGTGGCCAGCACTCATAAAATCATATCAGTACAGGACAATAGTCCCCTGGGCGGCCTGATGTGCACAGCATCATTGTTATCTATGATGTTGTGCGCTCCCATGCACACGATCGATGCCGCTCCGGGACATATGGCCCGCTCATGGACTGTATGTCTCGGAGGGCATACGATCATGTGCAAGGGCCCTAAGACACATTTTTCTGCCCCACAGTGAGGAAAACATGTCACTGCGTCTTATGGGGCGAATATTAATTAGTACCAGAGGACCCGGAAGCTGTGAATGCAGCCTTCCCCGGCTCTGTGGGGCTGATGAGAAGGCATATGGGGGCTGATGAGAGGCATATGGGGGCTGATGAGAGGGATGGGGGCTGATGAGAGGCATGGGGCTGATGAGAGGGATGGGGGCTGATGAGAGGCATATGGGGGCTGATGAGGAGGCATGGGGGGCTGATGAGAGGCATGGGGGCTGATGAGAGGCATGGGGGCTGATGAGAGGGATGGGACTGATGAGAGGCATGGGGGCTGATGAGAGGCATGGGGATGATGATGGGGGGCTGATGAGAGGCATGGGGGCTGATGATGGGGGATGACTGGGGATGAGAGGCATGGGGGCTGATGAGAGGCATGGGGATGATGAGGGCTGATGAGAGGGATGGGCTGATGATGGGATGATGAGAGGCATGGGGGCTGATGAGAGATGGGGATGGGGGCACTGATGAGAGGGCTGATGATGAGGGATGGGGGCTGATGAGAGGGATGGGGGCTGATGAGAGGCTGATGATGGGGGCTGATGAGAGGGAGGCTGATGAGATGGGGACTGATGAGAGGGACATGGGGATGATGAGAGGGATGGGGGGAGCTGATGAGAGGCATGATGGGGACTGGATGAGAGGCATGGGGCTGATGAGAGGCAGACTGGGAGGCATGGGGGCTGATGAGAGGGACATGGGGATGCTGATGAGAGGGGATGGGGCTGATGAGAGGCTGATGAGAGGGGCTGATGAGAGGCATGGAGGCATGCTGATGAGAGGGATGGGGGCTGATGAGAGGCTGATGAGAGGGAATGGGGACTGATGAGAGGCATGGGGGCTGATGAGAGGGCATATGGGGGCTGATGAGAGGCATGGGGGCTGATGAGAGGCTGATGATGAGGGATGGGGGCTGATGAGAGGCATGGGGACTGATGAGAGGGCTGATGAGAGGCATGGGGACTGATGAGAGGGATCTGATGAGAGGGGGATGGGATGGGGCTGATGAGAGGGATGGGGGCTGATGAGAGGCATGAGGGGACTGATGATGAGAGGGATGGGGACTGATGAGAGGGATGGGAGGCTGATGAGAGGCTGATGAGAGGGATGGGGGCTGATGAGAGGCTGATGGGGGGGGCTGATGAGAGGGATGGGGGCTGATGAGAGGGATGGGGGCTGATGAGAGGCATGGGGGCATGAGTGGGGGCTGAATGGGGACTGATGAGAGGACTGATCTGATCTGACTGGATGGGGTCTGATCTGAAGTCTTATTGGGGTCTTATTAACATTGACATATTTCTGATTATAAATGACCCCCCTTCTCTCTTCCTATATACTTCTTTTTGTGCCATGGTCTCTCACAGTTTCAGCTCCTACTTCAGTAGAGTATGTTCCTATTCCACTGAGGAAGGTGTTGAGACAACACCAAAACGTGCCTGGATATATATGGCCGCATCATCTCTAGCATTATTTTAAAGGGGTTGTCTCACTTCAGTAAGTGGCATGTAGAGAAAGTTAATACAAGGCACTTACTAATGTATTGTTATCATCCATATTGCCTCCTTAGATTCATTTTTCCATCACATTATACACTGCTCGTTTCCATGGTTACGACCACCCTGCAGTCCATCAGTAGTGGTCGTGCTTGCACACTAGAGGAAAATGTGCTGGCTTCTCTGATGGCCTAGACCGTGGGAGCATATACATAGGCTTTCGCTTTTTCCTATAGTGTGCAAGCACAACCACCACTGATGAACTGCAGGGTGGTCTGTAACCATGGAAACGAGCTGTGTATAATGTGATGAAAAATTAGTCCAGCCAGCAAAGGAAGCAATATGGACAATCACATGGCCTTGTATTCACTTTCTCTACATTATAAATGTCATTTGCAGAAGTGAGACAACCCCTTTAATATATCCAGCACTGGTATTATTGTGAAGATACCTCTGTATCCTATGTGTGGATGCCGTCACTCTGGGGTTCCGACATCACAGCAATCCGGCAACGTACAGGAAGATTCAAGTGAATGAGGAGCTGCCGTACCAACATACACCTGAGACGTCAGGGTAAACAGGGACGCTGCACGTGGTGAGAAATTGGCGCTGCTCCACTCTCAGCTGGAGGGACATCATGGACCTACTGGCAACTCAGGGGTATGGGCATGTTTTACATAGGCATCATAGTGTGGGATCCACCAGACTATATGAGGGATTCATCCACACAGAGACTCCGCCATTACATAAGGATCAACAGGGCGGTAAGGCGCAACAGCGCACCTCTCCATCTTCAGTTTTTCAAAAGGATTAGTTGGTGATCAATACCATGGCACTATGAGAAATATACTGCAAATCAATCTACAATTTCAGATTTATAAATCTATCTATGATTTGGGAATTATTTGATTAGTCTCATTTTTTAATCATTGTAATTTTTTATTTTTTTTTTACATATTTTTAATGTGTAAGTTATCACAAAAACCACGTGGACCCAGAGGTAAATAATACATTACCCCTTGGAAAGGACTGATTAGAAACTATTAGTTACACCACCATTTATCAGTTATAAGGTACTGATTTATCTGTCTTCTGTTTATTGAATCTTATTATATTATTCTTATTATTATTAATAAATATCTTCTGGGAAGTGCTGACAAAATAGATCCCAGCCCACTATAGGCCCAGCAAAATATATTATTATTATATTGTTTTATTATTTTTTTTAACCAACCTATGTCTATGGTTATTTTAATAACTGTGCTGTCAGGACCGGCAGTCATTGCACCCGTTCTGCTGGTCCTGCCCCTGACTCTGGTGGCGAGGTGGTTGCCCGGGGTCAGGCTTCGTCCGCTATTTCGGCAGGCTCCTCCTCCAGCCGGCGGTCTCTGGCTGTGGATGTGCGTCCCAGGCAACGGTCATAAGTGCCAGGGACGTGGCTGGTGCGCACTCTCGCTCGCGGCCTGTTACTGGTTGCCGGAAAACGCGAGCAATATAGTGTCTGTTTATTTTCTGTTCATTGGTATCTCATGAGTTAAGTTTTTGTTCCTTGCTTCTCCTCCCAGTCAGCTAGTTGGGTGGGGTCTGCTAGGTATTTAAGGCCCTCTAACTTTTACCTAGCTGCCAGTGTTTGGAGTTTCCTTGCTACTACCTGGTTTGACATTCTTGCTCTGCAGTTTAGACTCTTTATGTTCTTTGACCCTTGGCGTGTTTTTGACTACTTCTCTCTGCTTGCTGATTTGGTTCCTGACGTACTCTCCTGGTTTTGACGCGGCTACCTGACTACCCATTTGGTTCTTGTTTGTCTTCCCATCCCCCGCACTTTTGTTAGTGTATTTTCAGTCTTCTGGTTGTCGGCTCAGGGGTTAGCCTGAGCGGGCAATAGGCAGGGAAAGGGGTTGGGATTAAGCTTAGGGATCACTTACCCCTTATCTGTGTATACCAGCCCTGACATGTGCATTGTATGAGTATTTATCAGTAAATCTCTTGGATGTTCTCATACTGCATTTGGTTTGATTTAGGCTAGTTTCACACTAGTGCTAAAACGTTCATCGAAATTCATCACATCTGGCATAGTTCCCAGCCGGGTCCCATTACAGTTGATGGGGTCTGGCGGTGCTGTGGCAGTTTCCGGCCATGCCGGATGTGATGAACTCCGCAGGCTGTTCCTCTGCCTGAACAGCCTGCTGAAATATTTTAGCCCTAGTGTGAAACTAGCCTTGTGCCTATGGTGCCAATTATCTTGCTAGGCAATTTGTAATTTGTGCATAATCTGGTATAATAATTATAATAATAATTAGCATGTCAAGTATAACATGTCATACTCCAACTCTCCCGGCATAACCAATATGTGAGTGTATGAATAACATGCTCATAATACATTTGTGGCAGAGTATACAGCATCCATTCCTAAGTAACCTGCTGGTGTATTCATTACCCAGCCCTGCTGTATGTACAGCTCCTCGTGCTGATACATATACATCTCTTGTGTATGCATTGGCAGTTACTGGTGAATCCATACACTAGTGCCTCGCATTCACTTTTATAGTGTCATACCAGGATCTCCATAAAATGAAGAATACATCGCAGAGAACCCACCTTGGTGCCTTGTTGTCCAGGGAACATTCAGCCGCTGGATTCCTTGTAATTCCAGGTGGGGTACATTGTCCTTATGATGCCTGCTGGCTGCCATTGTATCCCCCATTATTCTAGTAGTTGTTATTCCAGTTGGTAACATTACATCTGCCACATGGTCTATTGTAATATTACCATAGGTACGCAGCATGTCTTCCCACAAGAAACGGAGCCATTGAGATCAGGAAGTCATAAAGCGTAGGTTCACCTTTGAACACTATTTTATGGTTTAGATCTAGATGAAATCTTTGTCAAAAGTTGTGCAACTTCAATATAATTCAGACATACAACCTTAAAGGGGTTGTCCGGGCTTTTACTACTGATGACCTATCCTCAGGATAGTTCATCACTATCAGATTGGCGGGGGTCCGACACCTGGCACCCCCGCCGTCAGCTGTATGAGGAGATGGTGTGGGCAGTGCAGGAAGGGAGACGGCACGGGCCCACTGCACGCGCCGCCTCCTCATACAGCTGATCGGTGGGGGTGCCAGGTGTCGGACCCCCGCCAATCTGATAGTGATGAACTATCCTGAGGATAGGTCATTCAATACTAAAAGCCCGGACAACCCCCTTTAAAAAGCTATAATGCAATACGCCAGTTAGCATACACGGCTTTAGAAAGAAACTGAACCATCAGGGGGTGTTCACCAGGACATCTCAGTACAGCGTGTCCCTTGATTGTGATCCATTTTCTATCACAAGTCAGTCTGGACAGTCTAATGCTGAGCTCGTTTTATATGTAGTAGGGGGACTTCACACTACTTTGTCATTAAGGAGACTAGACCCAGATGTTTTAAACCCCCCTCAGATGCTGCGGTCAATAGCATATCAAGAGACAGGGAGGGACGTTTTCTGTCCCCTCAGTGCACACATTGCACAATCATGGGTTATTGAACTGTTGTCGTGGCATGCGGGGTTCGAAGCCCCCTAGGGTGGGCTAAAAAAAAAGTAATAAAAAGATTAATAACATTTCTAAAAATATTAAAATGATCTCAAATATTAAATTAAAAAAAAAACCTTTTCCCATTATCAAATAAAAAATAAAAGCTATACAAAAATAAACATAATTGGTATCGCTACATCTGAAAATGTCTTAATTATTAAAATATCACGTTATTTATCCCACACAATGAACAGCATTATCTGGCACCCTCACAGATCAAGTGTTTTAGGCCATAGCTGCGCTGGACACTAGCAGTGTACGGAGCTGGAAATAATGGAAGTTGAGTTGCACTATATTGGCTCAAACTACAGCCTTCTGATTCCGCTCTGCACACTGTACAGTTTCAGGAGCTGCGCCAACCCAAAACCGGTTCGAGGAGTGCCCTGTTTCGGACTTACCTATCTCATATTGATGACCTATCCTGATGATCTATCCTCCTAGACAATCCCTTTAACTTGTCTACCATGATGCAAAATCTCTATTGAGGTCCCTTAACTTTTACACACCATTTACATGCCTCTTTATATAAATGTCCCCTCTTATGGAGGTACAGTCCTTCTTTTTGACCCAAGTCCCTCTCTCCCTCTTTGATATTTAAATGTCCCTCTTTTGGACCTGGGTAATAAACGCAGCAATAAGGCAAGACCATGTCCACTTATCTTTATTTGCAAGCTCTAAGCATTTCCACCAGGGGCAGATTAGGAACTAAAAGTGGCCCTGGAAAAAAAATTGTAAAAGTGGCCCCATGTTGTAGGTAGGTCCAAACTGACAGAAGGCGGGGCAACATAATTAGGCAGGGCCAACAGAAGTAGGCAGGGCCACCTGCTGAACAGTATTCAACTGTATTGCTGTCCTGAGGACATAGATACAGTTCAGTTCAGGAGGACACCCTCGGCTGCTGGACAGGTGCATAGGAGAGAATCAGATCATTATGTACCCGGCTGGTGGCCATGAGGAGGGCTGTGTAGCCCTACCAAGGGTCGTCCCACCAGGAAATTTCCCTGTAGGGTCTAGGGCCAATCTGTCCCTGATGCCCACAGGAGCAGGACTAACTGAGGATTTAGGTTCCCATCAGAACATACATAATTCCTGATATGGGAGATATCATTTTTTTTTCATTTGAACAATTTTATACATGATTTTGGTACAATATAAAAAAGTGGTGATGGTAAATAATGAAATAATGATGTTAGCTATTAGCAGAAAAATAGAAGAACTGAATGAGTGAACAAAGCTGCCAATATCCAAAGGGAATGAAACTTATTTTATGTCTATATTTGAAAGGGGATTTTCGTGAGCTCGTCTAGAATCATGATGCAAGTATCCATTTCAGCAGTGAGTCAGAACCCGCCGGGCATCCGGCTTGTGATAACACTTTCCTATTATGCTTACTCTGCAGTAAAACATTCTCCTAATGGGCAATCGGCCGAAGACCAGATTCGGCGGCTTTACGAAGGGCGTTCCCGTGTATCATGCTTTGTGCATGTTTGTTCTTACTCTAGAGTAAAAATGTAACTTATATTATCAGTTCATTTCTTTTTTTTTTTTTTACAAACAATATTATTTTCTCCTACATAAAATATTCAGACCCATTCAGACTGTTTATCCCTCATGCATACAATACAGTACTGCCATTGTATAATGTGGAGGAGACCCTCTAAATATTGTTAGAACCACTCTACCATTTGTAGCCTTCCCTGTGTCAAGGCTTAGGATTTATATATATCTTCTCTTATGGATAGTAGTTATACTGTGTATCTTGCATATTGCCTTATGTAAAGCATGTTGGCTCTCCAGTTACAAACACTTGATGTTGACTGTGCCCTTTCCAATATGGTGACAGGGTGAAACATAGCCCTAGATGCCATGATTGGTGGACAAATAGTGTATACAGTGTTGGCCATTCTCAGTGTTGGAGCACATAGACATTGGGACACCATACTGCTCGTCTAGCCTAATGGCTAACTGATAAAGAGGATGTTCTTCCCGCCAAGGAACCTGATTGGTTGTAAGCCTATGTAAATGCATCGGCCCCTGTGATGATCTAGGTCAAAGGCCAGAGGGATACAGTGATGGTGCTGCCAGTTGGTGTTTTCCTGGATTCTACTGCGAGGCCATGTGGAAATATCAACCACACAGAGACTGATGAAGTAGGAGGGATCTTGCGTTTGAGAAACTGGACCTTCAGGAAGGTCTTAGAGAGACTCTGCAATGACACCCGCCATGACTTCAGCTAGTCCTTAGGGAGACTCTACAACATCAAGCCACCATAACAACCACTGAATTACTAATGCATTTATTGCATTATTCTAAGTCGGCCTGTATAACGTTTAAGACTGTGCTACTCTTTTGAGTAAATAAGTGTTGCACTGCTACATTTGGCAGAGCACCACTCTCGACTTAGCCCCTGAGTTACCCTGACTCTTCTCCTATGACTTGCAATTCACCAGCCTTAGACATATACGCCCAATGACAAAGAAGAGGGCCAGGAGTTACATCATTCCTATTCTTTCTAGTTTTATGTGTCTCATTCACAGTCTGGCTGAATACATAAAGCTTTCTATTACTCCTCCATGGAATAATCAGGGCGGAAAACTGAAAAGTGCTTGACTGGCAAATGGTTCCCAACATAATTAAAGGTGTTGCAAGGGACTGGCAAAAATTTGTAGGGGTCCATGTAGGCCATAAACAACATGCTGACGCTAATTGCTCACGTGCATCTCATGTATGGTGTGCGGGGTCGCTCTGGTAGAGACTTGGTAGCTGTGCAGGAAGCAGGGACACAGACAGTATAAAGTCCGATTTAAGTGTTTTTATTTCACAAATATATATTTAAAGATAAGCATAGCCTTAACAAATAGGCTTAAACGAACAAACCCTGCTTGGCTGAGCAAGTACCTAATACAAAAGACAGTCCCTAACTATACGTGGGACTGGCTACCCAGCCCACGGGTACAAATGGCAAGTATTGGGTGCTGGGTTGACAACCGTCCAGAAATTCCTGGACAGTCAGTAAAAATAAGGGACTTTTTTGCAGTGTCCGTAATTTTTTTGGAGGTTGGTGGTACTTGAGCAGGTCACTTTGATTGTAATTCTCAGCATTTTAGACTTCATATTAAACTCTAGTAATATGTTCAGTATTAGTATCTGATCTATAGATATGCATTACTTATAATCTTTATAATTCATTATAGTTTTCCAATTTGTCCGTAAAAAATGTTGATAGTCCGTGATTTTTGGATACATTGTCCAGAAAAAATGAAAATTTAGGTTGGCAACCTTGATTGGGTGGCACATGCAATACCTTCTGTAGTTCAGCAATCAGCTCTCCAGGTATGGCCATACTGCTCAGCTCTACACTGAGCTTTAAAGTCTATGTACACCTTTGGAGTCAATTTTTTGATGATTGCATTTAACTTATTTTTGGCTAAAAATCATATTTTCAGTTGGTCTTTATAAAAATATTGAGCTGTTCAGTCACAAAGGGTTAACTTTTTGTCTAGCTGGGTGACTGGTACTTTCACTTTGTGCCCTTATCTAATTACCCTTATCTGTAAACTACTGAGAGGTCATAAACACTTATTTAAGCCACATTCTTATCAGTAAGGTAAGGATTGAGCTTTAATGAGTGTTTATAAGGTCAGAGAGAAGACATAAGCTGTCTTCTCCTCAGATGACAGAATTGAGAAAGAATCCACAGGCAGCTAGTACAGCTTCTCAGCTCTGTACACAAAAAGGATTCCATATTGTTAATAAAGACCAACTGAAAAGTGATTTTTAGGTCAAAATAAGTATAATTCAATAATAAAAAAAAATTGCCCCCAAAGGTGTACATAGCCTTTAAATTAGGCCCTAACGATCCATGTGACATGCATCTGTGGACTATGCAAGCCCAGGACCGACCGCCCGGGTGGAGTGAGCGTCCCACTGCCAAACCTCACTCACTGCAATATAAGCAGGTCCCAGTACGTATTTTTACAATCTGTCTATGTTAGCTATGGCTAACATAGATAAAACAGACTATCAACCCTGCTTATCCTTTGTCTGGGTTAACCTCTTGGTTCCCAGATACACACCCAGGCTTACCACACGCAGTTTAAACCGTTTTCACAGCAGATATCGGTTCTCCCAAACCATATCCTTGTCACAACGGCCTTGGAGTGGCCATTAGTGGTGACATGATTGCAGATAGCACATCACACTTCCTGTCTGGTAGGGACCAGTAGCAGCAGAAATGAGGGCTACAGTGATGGAATCCGAAAAGTGAAGGCAGGGAGCAGAAAGCTCCCTGTCACCCACCACTCAACTAGATCAGTAAAACCGGACAGCCTGTGCAGGGAGCATAGATGGTGGGAGTCTCCAAAGTTGTGGAGACCCCAAGCCATATGTCCCGTGTGCCCTCCCCTATTATGCGGTCTAGACTACATGATGTTATTACTCCTGAGTTGTATCAAGGAGGTTACATTTACTGTAAAAATCTTCACTTGACCTAGTTCTGCAGCAGATGGATGTGCCCTGCAGGTATCTAATAGTAGAAAAGAGTTGTTGTCCTCCTGCAAGACTTGGCTTGGAATAAGCATCATGGTGGATAGAGATGAGCGAATCATTCAAATTTTTATTTGCCGAATATCTGACAAGATTCGTATTCGCACGAACTTATTCGGTCGAATCTACGTGAAAAAAACAATCGTTGTTTTGCGAACATTCCTGCGTAAATTACGTACGTACAGTCAGCGTATGTAAAAGTGCGCAACATGTAAGCATTAGCGTACAAAAGTGCATATGAATCCTTAACGTACAAATGACGCGCAAATGCGTCATACGCACAAGGCTAGGCTGCGGCCTACAGTCTTTAGAGGAAGACTATATGAACTAGAAAAATAAGGTGCTCACTGCTGTTAGCTTTCAATAAGTTAATAATTTACTAAAAACACTGTACAATAAGTGCATTAATAAGACACATTGCAGTACCAGAAAAAGAATACACACAATGGGCTAAAGTGCTGTACTATTAAAAACAGTGTAGCTAAAATACAGCAAACACATAAGTATGCAAACATTTTAGTGCAATCAATTTCACATTTGCAAGCATAAAAGGCTCAGATATACGTCTCTCCTTATGGCTCCTAGTTGGCTTGGCAATGATAAAACAGTCTGTCTGGAACAAATATTCCAAAATTCTATTGTATTCCACGTGAGGTAAAATTGTAATCCAAACAGGTATGTCATGTGTAATCCACACGGATAATAAATAGCAGCAAATAGAGAACCCTTTTTGCAAAAGTGGTTCCCAAATAACCTGAGAAGGGGGTAAAAAGGAAAATAGGCGCACTTTGGCACAACAGAGAATTTTCTGAAGAATGGGGGAGTCCTGACAGCCATGCCCATCTGGGTGAGAGTCAAACGGGGGCAACACAAACTAAACAAAAACTACAGCCAACTAGCATCTCACCCGTCAGGTGCAGTCCATGGTGTGGCTCCCATAGGTCCTCCTGACTCCTCCAGCAGTGTCCTGGACAGCAGCCAGCCAGAAGTTGGTTCCTCAGATGAGGGACTTGAAATCCTCCTCACTCGAGCTGCTCCTAAAAGTCATAAGAGGATGCTCCTGCCTCTTGTAGGCCACACTCGCTGCCGTAGTAGAACTCCAGTGCCCTCTTCTTCTGGAATTCGGACTTGATCGGGTCCGGGTGGTGGTCACGCTGGCGAGTGCTGCAGACACTTCAGCTTTTCCGGATCCTCCTGCCGGGACAGCTGTGGTAAGAAGAACTTCCGGCTGCAGCGGTTCTGGAAAGGTTGCATGATCCAGGGAAGACGACCCAGCTTCCCCGGCTGCTGCTGGCTTCACCTTCCATGGCAGATGGTAGTATTGGTTGTTGACCGTTGACTGAAAGGTGAAGGATGATGTGGTCAGCTGCCCAGCTGTAAGGACTGTGGTGGTGGTGGTGGTGGTGCTGGCAGTCCTGGAATCAGAGGCTCTGGCTGAGGCTGAGGCTTTTCACAGAACCGGAGGACGCCATCTGGGAATTCCTGCAGGCAGCGCAAGCATCCTGGACCTGGTGGTTCATCCGGCCACACTTCTGCGTCACTTGAAGCCACCAGGGGCTTGGAAAGGAGGGTACCCTGGTTGCAAATGGTCCTTTCATGGACTCCATGGGGACGTACTCCACCTGATCCCCCACATACAAGCTGTGACAAGCTTGCGGCAGGTACGGCCGTTTCACCGACCGACGGCCCACAAAATACTCCTTCCCAGAGTCGTCATCCTGCAGGAAGCCAGACCCTCGCCCTACTGAAAACCACAGCACAGTTCCCTTCCTTCATTCTAGTGAAGGATCTCCCGGCCTAGGGTGGTCAAGAACTTGTATGACCTATTCCTCCACTGCGGTTTTATACTCCCAGGAAGTCTGTGCACAGGCCGTCACAGATGCCGGAACAATGGGGTTCTGGCTTGAACTCCTCCTGGGCGGCGAAGTGGACGCTCCAGCCATTTCCGCTGAACAAGACAGAGCGGACCTTCCAGCCACGCGAACACCAGCAGATGCTCCAGTTGTCTCACTAGCCGCTGCTTCAGTTGATGATGATGATGGCCAGGCAGGCACTGAAACTGGGTTTCTCTGGCACAGTTTAACCTGTGACGCCCTGATGTCTGTAGCGGGCGGTGGTTCTGGAAATTCATCCCCAAAACACATCTCATTCCAGTTGGGCCACAGCAGGTCACGCTTCTTTTTTTAGAGCCATGCTTGCTTCCTTGCTTGCTTCCAGGTCAGCAGTACGGTTCATACGTATCGTACGTATAGTTAGCATGTAAAATTTAGCGTACGTTTACGAATAATACGAAGCGAATCCAAGGAAATTTGGATTCGCTTCGCAGCTGAAAAATACCAAGATTCGATACAATGGTGGATGGAATGAAAACCAGTAAAAAAAACACTCATTAAAGATGATTATATTAACAATACACTACAATCAACCATTAAACCCGCCCACCCTTAGTTGATGGTATTTCATGTAGACCTTGAGTGGATTCATAACACCATCTGCATTTATATTTATAGTCTACCTGGCTTGATTAGTGTAAATATATCTATACATGTGGACATTAATGTGGATAGTGATGAAGGTCTACATAAAAACACTAAATCCGACCAAAATTACCATGTTTTCATCATGTTGTCATCAGATCTTTCTGTTTTCCAGACTTAGGGGTACCCTATAACTTTTAGAAACTATGCATCACTGTGTAGGTTTCTTCTATTAAGCAGTATGCTTTCTAGCATTAGTTAGCTCTTTATCTTGTTTACATCTTTATAACACTCCTTTTGCTTTTAGTCATCTGCACTAAATCTACTTTTGGAAAGTACCTAATCAGCTGTGTGCTGTCACATTTGCTTTTCCATTAAATAAAAAAAAAAAAGACACTTGATGACTAATTCTTTGAGTAAACAAAACGTAGGGGTTTTCCAAAAATGACACCAGGGCTACAATTTTCTGGTGTTATTAAAGGGGTTTTACCAAAAATATTTCAAATATTTCAAATAAGCTAAGTATGTGTATTTTAAATCCCCTGCCACTCCTGCGCCTCTACTATTTCCACCTGCTTATCTTTGTCTATATGACTGCAGATATGACAAGTCATCCCGACAAGAGGAAACGATTATGTGCTGCATCAGTGACCATACCTGATTGACTGTTGTGGTCACCACAGGAGTCCAGCACACTGGTGGAGTGGAACAACAAGGTGAGTGTATAAGTTTGTTATTTTAATACCACTTACATTAGAGATCAGCGAATCGATTAAAACAAATTTGATTTGTCACAAATTTCACAAAACTTCATCTGCCATATGAGTTGTTTTCTTTGTGATTCGTTTTGGACAAATTGTGTAAAAATGACCCCAGCACCATTTTTTGGCAGTATTGGCAGGGAAAACCATGAGGGAGGAACAAGATGGAGGATTCCATGAAACTGGAAGGAAGTGGGGGGGGGGGAGGCTTGCCTCGATTAGTTTAGAGGCTCACAGACACCCTGAGTCTTTGCTTAGAACATCATAGAACGCCATTCAGTGTTCAGCTTGTGACATGGAAGTAGGTGTTGTGGCAGTGTGTGGCAAAAACCAATTGCAGACACAAGCGATGTACCTGTACTAAGGACACTATAGGGAGAGAATAAGGAAATATAATTAGGTAGATTTTAGGTAATTGATCAGGAAAAGCTTTGAAGAAGTGAGTGATAGGTTATCCGGTTGTGTGCTTAATACAGCTGCTGGTAGCTAGTTCTGCGCTAAAAAAAACCCTGCAAGAAAAACCCTTTTTTCTGTATATAGACAGATAGCTGTTTTTTAAAAAACAAAAAACAAGGGGGTCATTTACAATCAGAAATACGCCTTTGTTAGGTATTTCTGGTGCTGATTGCGACGCAAAGGTTGTTTGCGCCACAATCTGTGACTTTTCCCTGCTCATGCCAGGTCCAAAAAGTGGGGGCATATCGCTAGGATATGCCCCCATTGTCTTATAGGTGCGGGTCCCACCGCTGGGACCCGCACCTATAGCCAGAACGGAGCGGGGAGCGCTGCGCCTGGAGGACCCCAGGTTTCCGGGGGTCCGGCCACCACCGGGCGCAGCTCCCCGCGCCGCTCATAGAAATGAATGGGAGCCGGGCCGTGCATGCGCGGTGCGCTCCCATTCATTTCTATGGAGCCGACGGAAGTAGCCGAGCCGAGCCAGTGCTCGGCTATTTTCGGCGGCCCCATAGAAATGAATGGAGGGCGGCTGCGCATGCGCAGTGCGCCCTCATTCACTTTGGGGGCTCCGTTCTCGATATAGGTGCGGGTCCCAGCGGTGGGACCCGCACCTATAAGAAAATGGAGGCATATCCTAGCGATATGCCCCCATTGTCTAAAATGAGAATAACCCTTTAAGACTATAATATTAATGGAACACCTTATAAGAGGGCATTTTTCTACTGTTACACATTTAAGAAGAATTATTACTACCAGGGGCATTATGGTGGGCTTTATTATAACTGGGGGACTATAGAGAATATGAATACTAGTATGGGCACTATAGGAGAATTATTACTTCTGGGACACAGTGGGGACATTATTAATGTTGGGGGCACTGTAGGAGCACTAATAGTACTAAGTGCACTCTGGCAGATAATTATTTCTATTGGTGAGACTTTGGAGCACTGTTACTGTCGGGGGCACCCTGGCACAGTATTAGCTTAGCACAATACTTTTTAGGGGACATGTTTACACTATTAGTGTCAGGGAAACCATTTTCTGGGTGCAGTTATTTTTTAGGGCACTGTGTGCCAATAATTATTGAAGGGGCATTATCTAGTATTTTCAGGGAGTCTATCTGTTTCTACAGTATAGTATTGGGGAGCACAGTGGGCACAGTACTGGGGTGCATGATGGGATGTTGTGAAGGTGGGGAGGATGATGGAAAAGTAGGAAACTAAGATGTCTTTTTGTCAAACAGACATCTGATGAGAGATGGCTTAAAGAAATCATCATGGTGGTCTGGTCTGAATAGAGAAGATGAGGAAAGAGAACATCTACATTAAAGAAGATGTTATTGTATGTAAGAGGTATGTGGCGCTATATTAGGTGTCACATCTGCGTTAGTGATTCACTGGATCCGGCAGTGCTTGATGCAGACGGAATGCCCGCCATCCCATTAACTATATTGGGGTCCGGCAGAGATTTGGCCACAATCTGGCAAAAATGCAGAGAATCGGCGGGACACAAACCGCTGCATGCTACAGTTTGTGTCCAGCCGAATTCTTGCATTCTTTGCCAGATCAGGTGGTTGGATTGTAGTGCTGCAGGCGTGAAACTAGCCTCACCTTGTATGTTTTGTATTGCTGTATGTAATGTTAGGAGGGAAAAGGTTAGGCTGAGAATTTTACATAAGGGGGTGGGGGCACAAGGACATTCTGCTGTGTATGTGTGCCCCTGGTTCTGTGTCAATTTGGTGGATGTCTTTTGAGTGCTATGACCTGCCCTGGTTGTGCAATCAAGTCTTTCTTTCTATGTACCTCTGTTTGCTTGACATTTTCGTGGATAGTATGTCCTCTGCAAGAGTCGGTATGGAGCTTATCTGTCTATGCGTGCCGGCTTCAGTTCGTATTTCTGCAGCGCTGTGTCTCTACTGTATCCTGTAGTGACAGTGTGAGCGTCTTGTGCTTCCTCACTATCAAAGCAAAATGGGAGAATGTTTTTCTGTTGCCAAAAGAGAGGCCAATAAGCTTTATTACCAGGATGTATTGTGTAGACAGTATGCTGCAGCTTTCTGCGAGCAGATGCCTGCTGCCTTCATGTCTTACCAAGAGGCCCTTTTCCGCCACAGCCGCAGCCAGTTCAGTATCGTCAACATGATGCAATTTTTCCATGTGCTGTACCAGAACATGATCAAGTTTATACTGTCTGGTCTTGTGAATCAAATTGCAGAGGGCGCAGAAGTTGCAGAGAGAACTGAGCCTTCAGGAGTAACAGCAACACCCCCGTTGCTCCTAGAGGCTCATTTGTATATACTAGAACGCAATTTTTATCAGCAATGTGGGTACATATGAACATGAGACCAACACAGATGTCTTCAGCTGCCAAGAGCACATGCAACAGGTCAGCCAGTGTCATAGGTACAAATCTACTGTTAATGTTTCTGTACAGCATTAAAATGTATTGGCTCCATGTAGCCAACATGAGAGACTTAGGTGAATTACTATAGTATTCCTATTTGCATATTTAAAAACATTTTAAAATAGGAATCCAAAGTGGGCTTTAGTACTGGCTAGTCGTTCGGTACTAGTGTTGAACGAAGTGAGCTTCGGATCATAGAACCGAAGTCGCTTCAGTCGAAACTTTGTTTTAATGCTGTATGGAGACAAATATCCATGCAGCATTCAAACGAAGTTTGGAACGAATCTAGGATCTGAAGCTCGATTTGCTCAACACTACTCGGTACCAAAGCCCACTTCGGATTTCTATTTTAAAATTTTTTTTTTTTTAAGCCAATTGGAGAATATTTGATTTGTACATATTCGATTTAGGCAGAAGTTTTTGAAAAATTCAATAAATCAGACCCAAAATTAATTTCAAGAAATTCTCTCATCTCTAACTTAAATATCTTAAGGGGAATCTGTCAGTGGGAAATCCACTGTTCATGGAGGCACAATGACTTGAAGGGCTAGCTCAGATCACTTGATTCATCTGGAGAAAAAGTACTGTAAATCCATATGCAAATGAGCACCAAGGCTGGGCCCAAACCTCTCTGTAGACCCTTACTCGTCCTACTTCCTTTGTCAGCCCTTCCCTCTTATTCTTTATTGACAGGGCTAAGCGAGATGACCATGCAGTAACCTGAACGTCAGATATATATATTATGGGGGAACGGTAAATGACTGTGGGGTTCCAGCTGAAATGTGTGGAATCAGAGATAAATCTAGTCTCAGATGTTTAATCCCTTAATATTAATATTTTACAGAGAAAGGGGCCTCCCTCCATCACTCCATTGCCCCAGTGAAGTGATGGGTGCCAATGGTTGGTATGGGAGCCTTTGGCATCGTGGCTGCCATCCCTGCGAGCCTGTGAGATCCAGCCCCCCGGATCTCACAGGAAGCAGGCTGTAAGTGTATTACACTGGTAATACACTTACAGCCAATGTATTACAATCCAGAAGTATTGTAATGCATTGTAAAGGGGATCAGACCCCTAAAAGTGAAAAAAAGTGGAAAAAAAAGTGAAAAAATAAAGTTTTACAAAAAATTAAAGTTTCAAGTAAAAAAAAAGCGCACTTTTCCCAAAATAAAGTTTAAAAAAATTGTATAAAAAAGGGGAAAAAGAAAAGTATACATATTAGGTATTGCCGCGTCCGTATCGACCGGCTCTATAAAAATATCACATCGTCCACCCTACCAGGTGAACACAGTAAAAAAACAAACAAAAATAACAGTGCCAAAACAGCCATTTTTTTGGTCACCTTCCCTCACAAAAAGTGTAATACCACGCGATTGAAAAGGCGTATTTACCTCAAAATGGTACCAATAAAACCGAAATCTCATCCCGCAGAAATTTAGACCCTACCTGAGACAATAGCCCAAAAAATAAAAAAAATATGGCTCTCAGAAAATAGCAACACAAAAAGCAAGATTTAATTCTGTTCAAAAATTCATTTACTGTGTAAAACTTAACAAAAATAAAAATGTTAGACATATTGGGTATCGCCACGTCCGTAACAACCTCCTCTATAAAAATATCACATTATATCCCCCCTCAAGTGAATGCTGTAAAACATTTTTTAAAAAACACTATTCCAAAACAAACATTTATTGGTCACCTACCCTCACAAAAAGTGTAATAGCTGGCGATCAAAAAGACATATTTACCCCAAAATAGTACCAATCAAACTGTCATCTTGTCCCGCAAAAAATGAGACCCTACCTAAGACAATCGCCAAAAAATAAAAAAAATATGGCTCTCAGAAAATGGCAACACAAAAAATATTTTATTTTGTTCAAAAATGCATCTAATGTGTAAAACTTTCCAAAAATGAAAATATTAGACATATTGGGTATCGCCGCGTCCGTAACAACCTGCTATATAAAAAATTACATGAGATGGCCCCCCATGTGAATGCTCTAAAAAAATTTTTTTTTAAACTATGCCAAAACAGCCATTTTTTTCCCTCTTGCCTCACAAAAAGTGTAATACCAGGCGATCAAAAAGGTGTATTTAACCCAAAATGGTACTAATCAAACTGTCATCTTGTCCCGCAGAAAATGAGACCCTACCTCAGGGTTCTCAGAAAATGGCAAAAAAAGATTTTATTCTGTTCAAAAATAAATCTAATGTGTAAAATTTAACAAAAATAAAAATGGTAGACATATTGGGTATCGCTGCGTCCGTAACAACCTGCTCTATAAAAATATCACATGATTTGCCCCCTCAGGTGAATGCTGTAAAAAAAAATTAAAAAATACTATGCCAAAACAGCTATTTTTTTCACCTTGACTCACAAAAAGTGTAATTACCAAGCGATCAAAAAGTCTTATGTACCCCGAAATGGTACCAATGAAAACGTCACCTCATCTAGCAAAAAATGAGACCCCACATAAGACAATAACTAAAAAAAAAAAAATCAATGGCTCCTCCAAACCAATCCATCAAAATCTGTGCTGCAAAATCCATATGGCGCTCCTTCTGTTCTGAGTCCTGCCATGTGTCCCCACAGCACCCACATATGGTGTGTTGCCGTATTCAGGAGAAAATGGGGAACAAATTATGGGGTGCTTTTCTGCTGTTACCCCTTGTGAAAATGAAAAATTTGGGGCTAAAGCAACATTTTATTGGAAGAAATGAAACTTTTCATTTTCACAGCCAAGTGTTTCCAAATTTTGTAAAACACTTAGGGGGTCAAAGTGGTCAATACCCCCGTTAATATATTCTTTGATGGGTGTAGTTTCCAAAAAGGGGTCACTTTTTGAGGGTTTCCACTGTAGGGGTACGTCAGGGTCTCTCAATTACAAAATGGTGCCTAAAAACCATTCTATCAAAATCTGCCTCCAAAATTCGTATGGTGCTCCTTTCCTTCTGACCACTTCCACAAACCCATAGAGACGTTTACCACCACATATGGGGTATTTCTGTAAACTGCAGAATCAGAGCAATGTATATTGAGGTTTAGTTTGCTGTTAACCCTTGCTTGTGGAACACCTCAAGGGTTAACAAAGTTTGTAACACCAGTTTTCTATAATTTGAGGGGTGTAGTTTCTAAAATGGGGTCATTTATGGGTGGTTTCCATTACGTAAACCACTCAAAATCAATTTATATCTGAATTGGTGCTTAAAATATGGTTTTGGAAATTTTGTTGAAAATTTGAAAAATGGCTTCTAAACTTCTAAGCCTTCTAACATCCTAAAAAAGTAAAATGACATTTATAAAATGATGCCAACATAAAGTAGACATATGGGGAATGTAAAATAATAACTATTTTTGGAGGTATTACTATGTATTTTGAAAGTAGAGAAATTAAAATTTGGAAATTTTTCCAAATTTTTCCTAAATTTGGTATTTTTTTATTTTATAAATAAAATGAAATATTTTGCCACATATTTACTACTATCGTGAAACACAATATGTGACGAGAAAACAATCTCAGAATGACCTGGATAAGTAAAAGCGTTCCAAAGTTATTACCACATAAAGTGACACATGTCAGATTTGCAAAAATTGGCCTGGGCAGGAAGGTGAAAACAGGCCCAGGGTTGAAGAGGTTAAATTCTGCCCAATATGCAACCCCTGAAACATTTCTTGGGAGCTGCAAACTGTGTCATCATTACATTGTGAATGGAATAATTGTCTTCAGGCTATGGACAAGATGACTGCCTTTTCATACATACTGCCTATTCAAGTAAATAAGTAGAAGCTGTATATAGATCGAGTTAAAAAGGCTGTATACTGAACACATTGCCATTTATCAAAGCTTGTGCAAGGGAAAACTAGCTTAGTTGCCTATTGCAATCAGATTGCTCCTTTGATTTTCAAAAGGAGTACTGAGAAATAAAAGGTTGAATCTTATTGGTTGCTATGGGCAACTAAGCCAGTTTTCCTTTACGCTAGATTCCCACATCCCCATTGTATGACGTATGCATTTACTATATTTATGCACAAGGTATTAATAGGCTATATTCTCAGCCACCACTAGATGGGGCTGGTGTCTCTGTCTCTATATAAAGAGTGAGAAAATTCTGGTCAGTCAGTCTTATCACCAGTCTAAACTACTTTTAAGTCTAGCCAGCAAACACAGCAGATGCAAGATGTAGCTGACAGTTTAGCCTGTCCTGGAGTAGGCACCAACCAGGACAATATCTACAAAAAGCAGGCCAGGAGAGAGAGGTGTAAAGTAGATATTTTATAGAGATGAATTGCATCTACGGCCAAAAGGTCCAGTTGTGTAAAGGCTTCTGGCCCTGGAAATACTTTGCAGCTTGATCACCTGCCTGAGAAGATATCCACATCCAGAAATGGAAATGGAAAAGGACTCGCAACCTGTTCAAAAAAAGCTCAGAGAATAGTCTGATGTTTAGTGTCCGTTCTGTTTATTTCATTTCAAACAGAAATGTACGCACCCCATGCCTGGATGCTTATGTCAGTGTCAGCTTAAGAAGTGCAGCATATGGCCTATTAACTACCTATGAAACCAGTGACGACTGTGGAAAGTGCATTTTATCTACCAACTGCGAGTCCGTTCATGTTAAGAACTATCCTGATATATTTGTACTTGATTTAATCAGTAAGAAAATGTTCTACTGCAGAACTGCCTCATCATTGCTTCCTGCACTGGCACCAAGGGGCCCTGCCTCCTGTCTTGCACCTCAATACTGCCAACACCAAGGGCACCTTGTAAATAAAAGGATTAATTAAGGATAAGGATTAATTATTAACCTAGAAGGGTTGATTGTCTAGTAGACACATAGCTCACCTAGCCTCCCAGTCTCAACAGAGAAGACTTGTCAAGAGACATATAGTTTGTTAAGGCTACTTTCACACTAGCGTTTTTAAATTCCGGTATTGAGTTCCGTCAAAGGGGCTCAATACCGGAAAAAAACGCTTCAGTTTTGTCCCCATTCATTGTCAATGGGGACAAAACTGAACTGAAGACAACGGAATGCTCCTGAAAGCATTCCGTTCCGTCTTCAGACCGGAGAACAAACCGCAGCATGCTGCGGTTTGCTCTCCGGTCCAGGCATCCGCACCAAGACGGATCCGGAATGACCCCCAATGGAAGTCAATGGGGACGGATCCGTTTGGTGTGGACACACCAGTAATCCGGATCTGTCCTCCATTGATTTCCAATGGGGGGTCATTCCGGATCCGGCATACATACACACAGACTACATACAAACAAACATACAGACATACAAACAAACATACAGACATACATACAAACATACAGACATACATACATACTCACATATTCCCGGGACGCCGGCAGCAGGTCTTCACGCGCCTCCTGCACGCTGCGATGACGTTTCCCCACTGCGCCCAGCAGAGGGCGCTGTGGGGAATCGTCATCACTGCGCGCAGGAGGCGCGTGAAGACGTTCTGCCGGCGTCCCGGGAGTATGTGAGTATGTATGTATGTATGTCTGTATGTTTGTCTGTATGTTTGTTTGTATGTAGTCTGTGTGTTGTTTTAATGTGTGTCATGTGTGGGGCCGGAGCACTGCTCCGGCTCCACACATGTATAGCGTTAGCACGGATCCGTCGGCACCCTTTAGGTGCCGGATCCGTGCTAACGCTAGTGTGAAAGTAGCCTAAGCCCCCAGTCTTTTCTCCTAGTACTGGAGGCACCATAAACATTCCTTAGATAATGGATTTTGGATTCTGCGCACTGCTGATTGCTTTG
Source organism: Rhinella marina (assembly GCA_900303285.1). Lineage (NCBI taxonomy): Eukaryota > Metazoa > Chordata > Amphibia > Anura > Bufonidae > Rhinella > Rhinella marina. The sequence continues at coordinate 36,193 of ONZH01013564.1, forward strand.
TTAACAAGGCAATGCAGTTGCCTGACCCCCAGCAACTTGCTACCCTAATTGCTCTCTAAAGTTATGATGCATCACAAAGACAAGCCACTGCAAGTGTTGGCTGGATTTGTGTCAAAGCTTTGCAGAAGTTTCCAAGAGAAGAATGATAATTTATATCTTTAGCTGCAGGCAGATTTGGAGTAAAGGGTTAATTTGAAATTACTGTAGTCTTGAGAGAGCAAATAAGGTTAGAAGCTTAGAGCAAAACTGTGAAGCATATGTTGCAAGGAGTTAAATAGAGATGAGCGAGCACTAAAATGCTCGGGTGCTCGTTATTCGAGACGAACTTTTCCCGATGCTCGGGTGCTCGTTTCGAGTAACGAACCCCATTGAAGTCAATGGGAGACTCGAGCATTTTTTGCAGTGGACCAAGGCTCTGCCTAGGGAAGGCTGGGTGAAAACCTGGAAACATCAGAAAATGATGGAAACACCACGGAAATGGACAGGAAACAGCAGGGGCAGCATGCATGGATGCCTCTGAGGCTACCTAATCCCACCATTACCCCAAATTCTCAGGCAACAGCCTGGTGGTTACCCTCATGGCAATTGTGCTCACCCAGACCAAGAAAGGCGAGGCAAATACCCATCACATGTTAGGGAAGCACCCAACTAGCTGCAAAGAAAAATTGTTTAGAGAGAGGGCCTGTAGGTGGACCTCCGGAAAAATTGTTTGGAGAGAGGGCCTGTAGGTGGACCTCCGGAAAAAATTGTTTACAGAGAGGGCCTGTAGGTGGACCTCCGGAAAAACTGTTTACAGAGAGGGCCTGTAGGTGGACCTCCGGAAAAATTGTGGTAAAAGAGTGCCAGTTGGACCTCTAAAAAATGGCGTTTTTTGGGTCAGCGTTAGGCAAAGACGACAAGGAGGAGGAGGAGTAGGAGGAGTAGAGAAGAGGAATCGGATACATAAGTAATGTTAATTTAGCTGCTTTCCCCCGGAGGAGATTTGAATTCCGGTGAAATCCAGGCTTTGTTCATTTTAATAAGCGTCAGCCTGTCAGCGCTGTCAGTTGACAGGCATGTACGCTTATCAGTGATGATGCCACCAGCTGCACTGAAGACC
>ONZH01013565.1:0-24915 GCA_900303285.1 Rhinella marina
GAATCTGACTGACCTGACTACCAGTTCTGGTGGAAGTTGACATCTGGCATTCTACAATCGCTCTGCGCTGCTGGTAAACTCTGAATAACATGTTTAATGTCGAATTCCATCTCGTGGCATGTCGCACAACAGTCGGTGAGCGGCAGTTGTAGGCGGCACTGCGCTGCCCTGAGAGTGGCAGCATCTGGGGTCGACTTGCGGAAATGCGCACAGATGCGGCGCACCTTGGTGAGGCAAATCAGAACAGATTGGGGTATGTCTTGAGGAACCGCTGAACTATTAGATTGAAACACGTGGGCCAGGCATGGCACATGTGTCAGTCTGCCGAGTTGCAGAGCCGCCACCAGGTTACGCTCGTTGTCACACACAACCATGCCCTGGCTTGAGGTTCAGCGGTGCCAGCCACACATCGGTCTGCGCCGTGATGCCCTGTAACAGCTTTTGGGCGGTGTGCCTTTTGTCACCTAAGCTCAGCAGATTGAGCACCGCCTGCTGGCGCTTACCCACGGCACTGCTGCTGTGCCTAGAGCTACCGACTGACGTGCAGAAACTATCGTAGAGCTAACTGACACCCTGCTGATGGTGGCTTTTTTTTTTTTTTTTAATTTTAAGTTTTATTGAAGTAAAACAATAATACAACAATAAGGTACACATAGCAAAAGAAGTACATTATACACCAAGCATGAAAAATAAATCTGATCCTGATACAAAGCCATCTTTCCATAAAGACCCTGTGCAGAGAGCACCTATATAGATATCATTAGTGTCCTCAACCTATGTGGTGTGTAGATTTGTATTTTGGTATCTATAGGACGCCCAATTACGCCACAAGTTGAGGAATTTGGCATGGTTGCGGTTTTCCCATGAGGAGAGTTCCTCAAACCGGTATATTTGGTCAAGTTTCTGTTTCCACATTTCTGTTGGGGGAACTTCCGTGGAGAGCCAGAATCTAGGTATCAGCAATCTAGCTGCCATCAAACAGATACGAAACATAGGGCTTGGGGAAGGAGAGCCCATTGAGTCATCAGAATTCAATAATGCCGGTCTTGGACAGACCAGTATGTTTGAGGAGCAGATCTGATTGCCGATGGAAAAGATTTATTTTTGCTAAGTCTCAACCAATCAATGGCCCTGGAAAGGAGAATAGCTTTACCATACAATTCAGGGTTCGGCAAAGAGATACCGCAAGATGTTTGGGCCTGGGCTTCTTCCCACTCCAAATGAATGCTCTGATCTTTTTGTTAAGGGTGTCATAAAAAGCCGACGGTACAGGTAGTGGCAGAACCTGTTGCAGATATGTCAGTTTAGGAATTATCAGAGATGTCAGAAGGTTTTTACGGCCAAACCAGGACAGCGTGGGAAAATTCAATTTGTCAATTTGTTCACACATAGATTGAAGTAGAGGGGTATAGTTTAATTGGAAGAGGTCTGACGGATTGTCACTCACTTTAACTCCAAGGTATGTGAGATAAGGAGCATTCCAGTCAAAGGGGGAATTTGCTGCTAGACGGAGTTTTTGTTTCAGAGGGATACCCATACATATGATCAAAGATTTTTTCAGATTTACTTTAAAGTTAGAGAGAAAGCCGTAATCATCCAGATGAGTATAGATTACTTGCAAGGAAATAGAGGGGTTGGTGGTCATAAGGAGGATGTCGTCCGCAAAGGCTGCTGTGATACACTCCTGATCCCCCAGACGCAAGCCCCTTACAGCTGGGTCAGAGCGGAATTTGACCAGGAGGGGTTCTAGAGCCAGGACAAATAGTAGGGGGGAGAGTGGGCATCCCTGACGAGTACCATTCTTGATCTGGAAGGGCAGAGACAACAGGCCATTTACTCTGATGGAGGCCGATGCGTGGGAGTACATGGCTAGAGTGGCTTGAATGAAGGCCTCAGGGATACCAAAGGCCGATAAAGCGTCTGCCAAAAAAGGCCAACTGAGCCTTTTCTGCATCAGTGCTGAGGAGTAGTAAGGGCCTTGAGGTGGACTTAGCATAGAAAGCCGCAGTCAAAACCCTTGCAGTGTTGTCTCTGCCCTCCCTACCCTGCACAAACCCCACCTGGTCTCCATGTATAAGGGTGGGGAGAATAATGGCCAAACGGTTGGCCAACATTTTGGCCAGGAGTTTGAGGTCAATGTTCAAAAGGGAAATGGGTCTATAATTGGGGCATTGGGTAGGATCTTTCCCTTCCTTGGGGATCAGTGTAATGTGCGCTTGAGTCATATCGCTAGACATGGGGGAGCCTAATAGGGCGGAATTACAGACTTTGAGCAAGTGAGGAAGCAGGATATCCGGAAATGTCCTATAATACATGACTGGGAAGCCATCAGGGCCTGGGCTTTTACCCATAGGGGTTTGTTTCAGTGCTGTGCGAAGTTCCTCCAACGTGAACGGTGCTGTCAGGGCTTGCACCTGGGGGGGTGACACTTGAGGAAGAGTAATTGAGTCCATAAAAGAAGACAGAAGGGCCGGATAAGTAGCGGATGATGAGGGAGGGAGAGGTAAGTTATATAGAGTTTCATAGAATTCCCTAAACTGAGCTGCTATTGCTGAGGAGGAGTACATGGGCGCCCCTGAGGGTGTCTGGAGTTGGTGGATATAGTTGGAAAGCCTCCTCTGTTTAACTCTAGACATCATAAATTTGGTAGCTTTATCACCATGGGCAAAAAACTTGTGTTGGGAATTTAAGTAATATTTCGCAGAATTGGAATGTAGAATAGATTTAAGTTCTGCCCGTAAGCTAGAAATCCTGTAGCTGCTGGTCTGAAAGTGTGCGTTTATGGAGAGATTCTAAGGATTTAATTCGCATAAAGAAGTCATCTATTTTCCCATTTCTCTGCTTCTTCACATAAGCACCTAGACTGATAAACTCCCCCCGTATAAAGGGTTTATGGGCATCCCACAGTGTGCAAATTGAGATGTCACTAGTATTATTCGTGATAAAGTAGTTTTTAAGGGAGTCAGCTATGAAGGCAGTATGGGATTTGTTGCCTAAAATGTATTCATTCATTCTCCAGTTGAAGTGACAAGGAGCGGGAGATGGAGCTGAAATGGAAATAGATATGGGAGTATGATCTGATAAGATAATTGAACCAATCTTTGCTGCAGTGCAGAGCTGGAGGTGTTCCTTTGAAATAAAGAGGTAATCTAGACGTTGGTAAGAGTGGTGAGCATTTGAATAGGTGTAATCAGTGGTGGATGGATTGAAAATGCGCCAAGCATCCAAAAGATGCAAGTTCCACAAGCTATCCCTAATGGACCTCAATGCTGCCGAGGCTAAAGCGGATTTACCAGAAGAGGCGTCCAAAGGAGGGTTCAATGTTACGTTGAAATCACCACCAACGATGGTCACACCCTCCTGGAAAGATTCAATAATAGGGAATAGCGATAGAAACCACCAGGTTTGACCCGTGTTGGGAGCGTAGAGGTTCACCAGAGTATACACCTGGGAGCTGATTCTACCTTTGACCAATATATAGCAGCCCTCAGGGTCCTGCAAATGTGATAAGTACACAAAGGGTACATTCTTCTGGAATCCAATGCTTACCCCACCGGAAGCCGAAGACCCCCCCCCACAGTGATACCATTGAGAGTAATAGGAGAAGGACAAATTAGGGTAGTGGTTAAATTTAAAGTGTGTCTCCTGGAGGAGCACGACCGTTGCTCCAGATTTCCTTAGTAATTTAAAGACCTGACTCCTTTTGGAAGGGGAGTTAAAGCCCTTAACATTAAATGAACAGATGTGTAAATCAGTCATGGTGCAGTAAGATGTGGTCACTACCTTGCTGATTGGTTGCCCCCCTCCAGGAGACAGAGGCTAAGCGTAGAGTCGGTCCCGGCTCCCGGCGGCGAGCATATGGTAGATATAGGAAGATCAAGCTGGTGTATGAAGACTTGTAAGAAATACAGGGTACCTTGAGCAACATAGAACAAAACGAGAAACAAAACATATGAAAAACATAATCATATATGAGTACATGCTGTGGTTGAATAATGAGGCCACTAGAACAGTGGTAGGCGAGGGGGGAAACAGGTACATCGACCCAGTGTATGTCTTCATAGGACGGTTTTAAGATATTGACTCTTCACACAATCGCCTCCAGGATTTCTCCCGCGCAGCCCCAATACTCTGGAACTCTGTACCCCAACATATCAGACTCTCACCTACAGTGGAATCCTTCAAAAGAAATCTGAAAACCCACCTCTTCAGACAAGCCTACAACCTGTGACCCTGCTTCTGCTACACTGCCATGACCAGCTTTACCCTCACCTACTGTGTCCTCACATACCGCATAGATTGTAAGCCTTCACGGGCAGGGCCCTCTCTCCTTCTGTACCAGTCTGTAACTTGTTTGTCCTAGAGCAATTGTCTAGACTATGTATGTAAACCCCTTTCAACATGTACAGCGCTGTGGAATGAATGGCGCTTTAATAATAAATAATAATAATAATAATATTGACAAAAATGGATAACTTAAAAGAAATAATATGGGAAGTTCCAAAAGGTCAACCCCCAAGACAGGGAGCAAGCCTCAGGTATATTAGAAGGAAATGGGAAAGGAGGACAGTGCAGAATTAGAAAGGGGAGTATAGTAAGCTTACATAAGGGATTCCTGGGCTGTAGACCTCTTGTTCCTATCAATGTGCATTGTCACTACTTTATAGATGAACCATAAAAAGTAAAGTCAGTAAGGGGAAAGGTAGAGCGAACGGGTGATATACAAAGACCCGGTGTAGGCAAACCCGCGCATTGTACCAATGCGGGGGTAGAAAATAAAGAAAGGAAAGCAGGAGTATGTCGTATAGAGACAAGTCCAGTAATCATGAGTAAGCATTATCTCTTTTGGATCTATCACTAAACAGATTAGCACCTCAAATAGAATGGCAAATGTTGTATGTGAACTTTGAAAATAAAGTTGGAAAAAAGATAACAGAGCAGGAGATGATATACAAAAGGTTAGAGTAAGACAGTTAGATAAAGTAAAGTACAACCGAATTAATCATCTGGAAAGAGTCTCTTCGGGGTCAGCGGGTTATTTTTCTTCTTGGTCCTTTGGGCTTTGGGTGTCCTCTGGAGGGTGAAAGGCGCCACTTTGGGGATCTCCGGGAGATCAGTCATATCTTTGTACAGTTCCCAGTTCTCAATGTCCAGAGGGGCAATCTGAAGAAGATCGTAGGCTGCATCCAAATCTGAATATGTAGATATGGTCAGGCGTCTCCCTTCATGGAAAAAGGATAGTCCAAAAGGAAAGGTCAATCTATATAGGATTCCATGGGATCGAAGCCAGTCTGTTAAAGGCTTAAGAATCCTTCTCTTTCTGAGAGTGGAAGGAGCAAGGTCCTGATAGATAGATATGGGGGAGTCTTCATAGACCAGGTTCTGGTGCTGTCTGACCGCTTCTAACACCGCTGTTTTTACCTGAAAATTCAGGAATCGGCAGATAATGTCCCTTGGGGGCTCAGATGGTTTGGGCTTCAGGCGGAGAGCCCTGTGTGCCCGCTCCAGAACAACTTCTAGATGGTAGTCCGGGCCTAGAAGCGAGGAGCAGATGGTGAAGATGGTGGACAAGACATCTCCGGCAGCCACTGTTTCAGGTATGCCCCGAAAGAGCAAGTTGTTCCTGCGGCTTCTGTTCTCCTGGTCTTCAAGAGCATTGTGTATGTCGTTGAGGTGTGTTGTACATTTTTGAAGCGCTGCAGCCGTTGCTTCTTGATGCTGAGGAGCGCAGCCTGGTTGGATTCCAAGGCCTCAACTCGATCCCCGACCTGGCGTAGGTCTTGGCGGAGGTAAGAGAGCTCATTAAGGACCGGTTCGATAGCCTTGCCCAAGGCCTGATTTAGGGCTCGATCCAGGTAAGTCCTGGTGATGGGAAGGGATATATCAGCCTGTGGGTCTTCTTCGATGCCCTCTGCTTCTGAGGTCTCAGCATGAAGATCACTCACCCTGTGAGGGACACTCGGCGCCATCTTGGATTCCCGTGCGGCGCACGTTGCGGCTGCTTTTTTTATGAATTTGTCCATCTCACCACTCCATGGTTGGCCTTTGGAGGAAGAGGTGATGTCCCCCTGTCTGGATTGACCGATTTTTACCATCTTTGTCCTATATTGCTGTAGATAGCTAGTGCTATAGAAGAGCTGTAACGCGGAGCTCAGCACAGTGTGACCATTCAGATCCGGCGCTAGCTCCGCCCCCCGATGGTGGCTATTTTGACTGCGACCCAGACAAATGTCGCACAGAGATTTTTGGGATCAAGCTATATACGTGACAGCAAAAGACTTGGTTGTATTAAGTGACGTACAGAAAGTGTCACCTGGACAGAAAATATGGATTGGAGTGAGTGTACTGAACTGTGACACACAGAATGGTTTCACGCAGCTGTGTGAAATGGATTTGTATCACTGAGCTAAAACAACTAAAAAACTATTTTTTAATATATTTTTTTGTAGTTTTGTTTTTTTGGGAACGTGACATGCAGAAACTATCATAGAGCTAACTGACACCCTGCTGACGGTGGCTATTTTGACTGCGACCCAGACAAATGTCGCACAGAGATTTTTGGGATCAAGCTATATACGTGACAGCAAAAGACTTGGTTGTATTAAGTGACGTACAGAAAGTGTCACCTGGACAGAAAATACGGATTGGAGTGAGTGTACTGAACTGTGACACACAGAATGGTTCCACGCAGCTGTGTGAAATGGATTTGTATCACTGAGCTAAAACAACAAAAAAAAACTATTTTTTTTAATTTTTTTTTTTTTTGTAGTTTTGTTTTTTTTGGAACGTGACGTACAAAAACTATCGTAGAGCTAACTGACACCCTGCTGATGGTGGCTATTTTGACTGCGACCCAGACAAATGTCGCACAGAGATTTTTGGGATCAAGCTATATAAATGACAGCAAAAGACTTGGTTGTATTAAGTGACGTACAGAAAGTGTCACCTGGACAGAAAATATGGATTGGAGTGAGTGTACTGAACTGTGACACACAGAATGGTTCCACGCAGCTGTGTGAAATGGATTTGTATCACTGAGCTAAAACAACTAAAAAACTATTTTAAATTTTTTTTTTTTTGTAGTTTTGTTTTTTTTGGAACGTGACGTGCAGAAACTATCGTAGAGCTAACTGACACCCTACTGACGGTGGCTATTTTGACTGCGACCCAGACAAATGTCGCACAGAGATTTTTGGGATCAAGCTATATACGTGACAGCAAAAGACTTGGTTGTATTAAGTGACGTACAGAAAGTGTCACCTGGACAGAAAATACGGATTGGAGTGAGTGTACTGAACTGTGACACACAGAATGGTTTCATGCAGCTGTGTGAAATGGATTTGTATCACTGAGCTAAAACAACAAAAAAACTATTTTAAAAAACATTTTTTTTGTAGTTTTGTTTTATTTGGAAAGTGACGTGCAGAAACTATCGTAGAGCTAACTGACACCCTGCTGACGGTGGCTATTTTGACTGCGACCCAGACAAATGTTGCAGAGATTTTTGGGATTAAGTTATATACGTGACAGCAAAAGACTTGGTTGTATTAAGTGACGTACAGAAAGTGTCACCTGGACAGAAAATACGGATTGTAGTGAGTGTACTGAACTGTGACACACAGAATGGTTCCACACTTCTGTGTGAAATGGATTTGTATCACTGAGATATAACATTAAAAAAAGGGGGTTATATATGGCGATAGCTGCACTACTAGTGCCAGCCAGCCAGCCAAGCCAGGAGACAAAAAAAAATTTCTTGTAGCCCTTAGAAGGGCTGTTGGGTTGTTTGTGGGTGATTCCTGCCTAACAGAGAACTAAATGCAGGCCCTACCATTCTCCCTGAAAGTAGAGTGAGTGTACTGAACTGTGACACACAGAATGGTTCCACGCAGCTGTGTGAAATGGATTTGTATTACTGAGCTAAAACAACAAAAAAAAACAATTTTTTAAATTTTTTTTTGTAGTTTTGTTTTTTTTGGAACGTGACGTGCAGAAACTATCGTAGAGCTAACTGACACCCTGCTGACAGTGGCTATTTTGACTGCGACCCAGACAAATGTTGCACAGAGATTTTTGGGATCAAGCTATATAAATGACAGCAAAAGACCTGGTTGTATTAAGTGACGTACAGAAAGTGTCACCTGGACAGAAATTACGGATTGGAGTGAGTGTACTGAACTGTGACACACAGAATGGTTTCACGCAGCTGTGTGAAATGGATTTGTATCACTGAGCTAAAACAACTAAAAAACTATTTTTTAATATATTTTTTTGTAGTTTTGTTTTTTTGGGAACATGACATGCAGAAACTATCATAGAGCTAACTGACACCCTGCTGACGTTGGCTATTTTGACTGCGACCCAGACAAATGTCGCACAGAGATTTTTGGGATCAAGCTATATACGTGACAGCAAAAGACCTGGTTGTATTAAGTGACGTACAGAAAGTGTCACCTGGACAGAAATTACGGATTGGAGTGAGTGTACTGAACTGTGACACACAGAATGGTTTCACGCAGCTGTGTGAAATGGATTTGTATCACTGAGTTAAAACAACTAAAAAACTATTTTTTAATATATTTTTTTGTAGTTTTGTTTTTTTGGGAACGTGACGTGCAGAAACTATCATAGAGCTAACTGACACCCTGCTGACGGTGGCTATTTTGACTGCGACCCAGACAAATGTCGCACAGAGATTTTTGGGATCAAGCTATATACGTGACAGCAAAAGACTTGGTTGTATTAAGTGACGTACAGAAAGTGTCACCTGGACAGAAAATACGGATTGTAGTGAGTGTACTGAACTGTGACAGACAGAATGGTTCCACACTTCTGTGTGAAATGGATTTGTATCACTGAGATATAACATAAAAAAAGGGGGTTATATATGGCGATAGCTGCACTACTAGTGCCAGCCAGCCAGCCAGCCAAGCCAGGAGACAAAAAAAAATTTCTTGTAGCCCTTAGAAGGGCTGTTGGGTTGTTTGTGGGTGATTCCTGCCTAACAGAGAACTAAATGCAGGCCCTACCATTCTCCCTGAAACGCAGCAGCTCTATCCCTAACGACATCCAGACAGCATCTGAGCCGAGCACCGCGGCCAGTCAGTAGTATATTCCAGGGTCACCTGATCAGGCCAGCCAACCCCTGCTATCGACATGTAAGGGCCCCACGTGATGCTGGGTGTACCGCAGAGTCTCCTGGCTTGTGATTGGCTGAGTTTATAGGCGCCAAAAATGCACGATGCGGAAGTTGCCATTTCGCCGAGCATGGCGAGATACTCGTCCGAGCAGCGAGCACTTACGAGTACCCTAATACTCGAACGAGCTCCAAGCTCAGACGAGTATGCTCGCTCATCTCTAGTGCTCGCTCATCTCTAATCTTTACTATACCATTATTTGCCTCTACAATATACAGGATGCCTTCTTCTCAAGGACTATTACGGAATATGTGACATAAATAGTGGTGAGGGCGTAATGTAGAGGCATCACATGACAGTACACAATTTGTCTTCAAATCATAATATGTATCCATAGGGACTCAGTATGACAAATTATCAAGCCATGCATTCCAGAATTCTGGCTTCAAAAAGTTGTACAATAGGACTTTGTTAGGCTTGTTTTTGGAAAAATATTGCAACATTTTGCACAATAGCATCATTCCAGGTAAATGGATGTGGTTGGCCTGTTGCTGATTTAAGACAAATTTATTAATTAAGACTTTTAAAAAAGTTTTAAAATGTGTAATAATTTTATTCCAGTAAAGGGGTGATGTAGAAAGTGAAGTATGTAGCATTTAAAGACAGAAGTGTTCCACTTAAAGGAGCCCCACATTTTTTAAATATTGTGTTGCCTTGGACAAATATGGTGCAACTTATGGCAATGCAGACTGCTGTATAATGGACATCAAAAAATGCCCTATTGATTAATCTCCTTCTGTCTGTTGAATGGTGTGATTAGAGAGATGATTAACATTTAAATAATCACCTAACATCTGATGACTGATGTATAGGACTGAAATTAAAAATCGTAATTTAGTATAGTAAGGACTGTGGTTTCCTTTTGCTTTTATAGCACCAACATAAATTATTGTGCTATTTAGACACAAAAAAAGTCCATCAAGTTCAACCAATGGATATGTGGGGATGTCAATATCACTTGTTTAATTGCCCTCACCAATGCAGCTCACAATCTAATTTTGTCTAACTAACACAATAGGACAAATATCATATGAAGTCAATTAACTTGTCAGTGAGTTTTTTAAATATGTGGGCAAACTTAGAGTGACTGGGAGGAACTCACATAAAGAAAGGTAGAACATATACACTAGAGATGAGCGAACCTTCGTCGAATTTATAACAAAATTTGTTTTTAATACAAATTTATTCAGTCAAAGTTGCGTTAAAAAATATTCGTTATTCTGGTCGTGTTCTGCGAACATTCCCATACAAATAATGAACAATTATTGAACAAATAATAATACAGTCTAGCGTTGAACAAACATGATACAGTCTAGCGTTGAACATAATGAACAAATAATAATACAGTCTAGCGTTGTTAAAGGTACTCTACTTAACTGAATACGTACGCATGAGCGTACAAAGTGCGTACGAATCCTTAGCGTACTATTGTCTCACGATTGCATAATACGCACGCACGTACGACGCTGAGCCGCGGCGTATGATCCTCTGAGGCAGAGCAAAGTTTTCAATATATCATTCAGGCGTTCATCAGCATTTAGCTCTGGTCAAGGTGATGGACCACCAGGATTATGATTGCACACACCGACACCCAAACCAGCACAAGAAGGAGATAGTGCAGCAGGTGATCCGAGGCTTGTGCCATCGCTTTGACACTGTGCGGGCCCCGGGCCAGATCCAGCGGAAATGGTCCGATTTAAAATTCAAGTGCCCAGAGCGGCTTACTGAGATCTGCGCAGAGATATGACAGGGTGAGTAACAAAATATTTGAAAAGTAAAAACATGTTAAAGAGTTAGTGTACTGTATTGTATTATATATACCTGGCCAGTGAGTCACATTGTCCTTCTATACGGTTTTCATTAGTTAGCGGTGGCACTTTTACGTGGGAGATGTGCATAGTGCATTGCTGCAATTTTCTTTCATGCTAGGCCACACCTCTAACTTCACCCAAATAAGTAAAGGTGTTCTCAGAAACGTTGTCCTTCTATACGGTTTTCATTAGTTGGCAGTGGCACTTTTACGTGGGAGATGTGAGTAGTGCATTGCAGCAATTTTCTTTCAAGCTAGGCCACGCCTCTAATTTCACCCAAATAAGTAAAGGTGTTCTCAGAAACGTGCCCATTCACAGTAATTTGCCTTAAGCTACTTTAACATATGTTGTCCTTTGCCACTGCTACTGGCCTGTGCCACCTTCTTTTTTTTTTTTTTTTGGAGCTCGAGGTCTAGTTGGAAGTGGAACCCTTCTGATTTCCAGTGCCAGACATTTTCACTTGACTGTGGCAGGCAATCAGGTCTTTTTCTCTCTCCCTATCTCCTCCCTAACTCTATCTGCCTGATTAATATTACTAGCCCTGCACTTGCCCTGATATCTGTAATGGTGCCCAGAACAACAACAGAAGTTACAGAACACAGTCCTCTCTTTTACAAGCATCTGCTCATCTCAGCAGGCGCAGCACAAGTTATATAACTTGTTTACTCAGCCTATCAGAGCAAGCCCTTCCCCCTAGGTCAGGTGACCGGGTTCTTCCCGGGATTTTTTCCCCTCTAACCCATCCACTGCGAACATTTCCACACAAATAACAAACATATAGTAAAAGTACGGTACTTAACTGAATTCGTACGCATTAGCGTACAAATTATCAGATGAGTATGTAGCGTTAGCGTATAAAGGTTTAAGAACATTTTAGAATCGTACAGAGCGAATCTGAAAAGATCCGGATTCGCTTTGGAGTAGGAAATAACGAAGATTTGTAACGAAACTATGAAGTGGCGAGTATATTCCCTCATCTCTGATATACACTCAATGAAGATACTGGGAGAAGGTTAGCTAAACCACTAAATTTGCCAGAATTCAGGGTCAATTTGTGTGAACAAACTGATGTACAGTCTATATATATTGCTCTAGATTTATTCTTTGTTTTAGGCAAGTTTTGCACCTCAATTAAAAGTGTCTAGAAAAAGGGTCATGGCTTAATGGAATGGAGATGTGGTTTAGTGAAAAGGGGACATGGTTTACAATGTGCTTTAAAATTTAAGCAAAATTATATTCCAATATTTTGCCATAAAGAAAACCAACCAAAAGGTGGCATAAGAAAACATGGTCCTCCTGGTTCCTCTGCCAGCTCCTCTCTCTTCTTCTTAGTTGATGAGGACAGGTATTCATATACCTGGATCTGTCAATCAAAAAGGAGAATGAGGGGCTGGCAGAGGAAGCAGGAGAAGCTGAAGGACCAGGGTGCACAGAATGGCTTGGGACTGCCCTCAGTAAACATACCTTCTTATTTGCAGATGGATTCAAAATACTTCCTCTACAAAATAAAGCAACTGATCTACATAATAAAAGTATGCTTTTAATTGACAGGATCAGCCCTACCAGGTATACCGTAGTATCATGCCTGACTTAGAAAGGTTTATCTTGACGACAGATGCTCTTTAAATCAATTTAGTATGTTTTTACCAACATATTTTAGTCACTGTTGTCTTTCTCATTTAGTTTCTTTCCTTTGTAGTTGAATGTTTTCTAGATTCGCCCTATCAAATCTGGTAGGAGGGCTTTAATAATAATAAAAAAGCAAAGTGATTTTTTTCATATTGCTTCTCAATAGGCTAGCTAGTTGCCTGAAGCTACATATAACAGTCATTCAGACAAAACAAAGTGATTCATTACGTGCCTTCCTTACCAGTAGTGCAGAGTAGCAGGATTTAAGATTTTTACTGTCTCTCAGAGTCTTCAGTCATTTAAAAGTCATACTGTAAAAACATTTATTTCTAATATTGAACTGGTATTATGCACAATGAGTCCAAACCAACTTTTTGCATGAAAATGAACATGAATTGATCTGTGATGACTTTTAACATATGTTAACATATGTTAATGATATTTAATATTTGGCTAGCAACTTGATGGTATGCCCCTCGCAAACATTGTGTGTGTTGTGTACAATATATATATATATATATATATATATATATATATATATGTAGGGCCGGAGTCAGCACCCGGCATACCCGGACAAGTGCCGGGGCCCACTGCTCCTGGGGAGGACCCACTGCGCTGCTATGAGCGCTTCTATCAATACAGATGGAAGCACTCATTGCTGGAGTGTAGGGAGCTTACTCACATGAAAGCCTCTGTCCCCCTTACAAGCTTCTGTGCTGTGGAGCTTCGGACACGCCCCCTCTTCACTCCAGCAGAGCAGCAGTTACTTTACAAGCCTCAGACATGCCCCCTGTACACAGGACATACTGCCTGAGGAGGAGAGAGATCCCAGGAGCAGCAGTGTGAAGAGATGTAGACAGCATGTAAGTGAGTCTGCACTGGGACTGTCTCTTCTGTGTGGGACAGGAGGGGGGTCAGGGAACTCTTTATACTGCTTCAGGATGCTGTAGACCAGCAGCTTCATGCTGTTTAGTTGTTTTACTGCCTCATGAAGTAGTTTGCCTCCATGACACCTGCACCCCCCCCACCCATATCCTGTCCTATCTCATCCTCATGGAGTCCCTGCTGTCTCTTTTCCTCCCTCATGTATGGAGAGCTTCTGTTCCACCTTCCTTTCTCCTATTGCTGCACAGACCTCCTGCCCTATACTTCTTGTATGAATCCCCCTCAGAGCCCCTTCCACCTACTTGCTGTGATCTCCCCTCCTGTCCATCCAGAGCCCCGGGCCCCTGTCTCACTCCTCTGCCTCTCATAATGGTGGTGTATAAACTGCAAGCACCATAAAGACCTTCTAACGTCTCAGGGTCACGTGACTGTGCCCCCCCACCCCGTACTGTGCCCTTATACCCTGCATTGTGCCCTCTTACCATACCCTGTACAGTGGCCCTAGTCATTCCCTGTACTGTACTCTTATAGCCTTTTATCCGGTCACTGTATGGTGGTGCTATCCAGTCACTGTATGGCGGTGTTATCCAGTTACTCTATGGCGGTTTTATCTGGTCACTGTATGGAAGTATCCAGTCACTGTATGGCGGTGTTATCCGGTGACTGTATCATGGTGTTATTCAATAACTGTATGGCAATAACTGTATCCTCTGCCCATGCCACCTTTTTTAGACCTGGCACGAGCGGGGAAAAGTTGCAGATTGTGGCACAAAGGGCCTGTGTGCCACAATCTGTGTCAGAAATCCGCCTAATATAGATGCATTTCTATTTAATAAATGACCCCCTAATTGTCTTATTATTCTAGGGTAAGCTGATATCTTTATAGTATATAGACTCCAGTGTATTATACTGTGCCCTGTATTTCCCAATAGATAAATGGGAAACACAGTCCTCACCCCTGACCACCAGGACCAGGTTGTGCACTGTCAGTACATCGGGGTCATTATTCTGAATGAAGGGACACGGTGGGGTCATTATACTGTGTATACTGTGGGCCCACATAGACCTGGAGCCGGCCCTGTATATATATGTGTGATTTCTGCAGCAATACCCACGGTATGGCAGCAATCTTCCTATGTGTGTTAAGTTGAAATTGAGCGTCACCCCTAAATCGTCCATTTACATATTTTTTCCACTTGGTTGTAATTTAAATTTTTTGGGGGAATTGTTAAATGTAATTAACTAAAAGACACAATATGTAGCAGCAATCTACCTGTGCGTATTAATAAGAAATTGAGTGTCAAGCCTCAATTGTCTGTTTATGTATTTTCAGTTTCCATATGGTTAGAATTTAATTTTTTGGGGGGATTGTTAAATGTAATTAACACAACTTATATATGTGGTTATTACAAGACATAAGGTATAGCAGTAATATACTTGTGTGTATTAATGAGAAATTGAGCATCAGACTTTAATTGTCCATTTCCGCCAATTCTATTTTCACATGGTTTAAATGTTTTTTTAGGACTCGTTCAATTTAATTAAACCAGCATATACTGTAGTTGAGAAACACCAATACACAGGCCAGCAAACAAAAGTATCCTAGATCAGTTTCCTTTTATTTCTGTGTTCACAAACACATTTCCAATCAATTTTTTTTATTTATTTTTTTAATATTAGGGACTGATTATATTCAAACTAGCAGCTTATATACATGCTTACTACACCAACAGATAGGGTAGCACACAAAAGTATCTGGGAGGGATAATGAATTTAGGCCCAAATCCGTTTCCCTATATTCACACACATATTTTTTTTTTTTTTTTAGAAGTGTTACAATTTATATTTACAGGCAAAATGTGCCACATGCTCCAGAAACATCATGACGTAAGATTTTAACACTTTCAAAAGGAGAAAGAATTGTTCTACAGACAGTGCCCAATAAACGGCAGCTTCTTCCACTATTTGTGCAGCAACATGTGACGCACGAAAATACAGCTGGTGAATAGATATGTCACATGTCTGCAAGAAATCGGTAAGAGGCCATGAAAAAAAAGCCACAGATAGTCCAACGAGGAGAAGACACACTGCAGCTACTACCCGACGGGAGAGTGAGGGCTTTGGTTGTCGTCTTTCCGGTTTTGCGGGGGCTTCCTGGGGCAAGCACAGTTTATCCACATCTCCTAGTTTTATATTATCCCACATGTCAGTGTCAAAATTTTTCATGTAAGACAAGACGGTCACATCCGAAGCTGACGGCAAAGGAGCCTTGAGAAAGTCAACTTTTTCTCTAAATTCCTCTATCCGCTGGAGGAATACCATTGGATCAGAGATATCCTTAACATTTTTGGTAATGACACAAGCCCTTTTCTGCTCATTGATAATGGTGTTGAGCTTATTGATTTCAGGGTCATAGGCCTGCAGGACCTCAAGCCACATGGTCTCAAAGTCTGAGAGGATTTCGTTTTTCTTCCAGCAATCCCTGTAACTCTATCCGAGTCGGTCGTCAGCAAATGGAGGGTGTTCTTCTTGTTTGTCTCCAGGGTTTCCAGACGAGAAGTCATATCTTTACCCTGAATTTCCTCCAAACTCCGAAAAAGGGAGTCATATGAACTTTTCTCCTGCTTGTAGGCCTCATCGATGGAGGAGAAGACGTGATCTTTGTGTGTGCCATTAGTGGCACAAAACCCACAGATCAGCTTCAGGTCTGTAGAGCAAAACATGTTGAGGGGTTGACCTGCATGCACCTTACACACCAGCGTCTTTGGAGTCACCTTCATCTTACTGTACTTCTCCACAATTCCTTTCAATAAATAATTAACTTGAGGACTATTCACACCCATCGTGGAGATTTCATTACGACATGTTGGACATTTGAAAACTGGTCTCCATATCTGTCTGGAATTCCCATCGAGCACACCGTCCAGGCACTTTTTACAGAAATTATGTGCACAAGGTAAAACCAGAGAATCATCATAAAGGCTACAGCAGACGGGGCATGTCAGCTCTTCCTCCAGTACCTCCATCACATCCTATATCGCCCGTGAGCCCCGGTCTCCGCTGCTACCAGGCATGGCAGGCTCAGTCCGCCGCGTTTCTTGTCGGGCAGCTGAGGACGGTAAAAATGGGAGGGCAGGTCCACCCCTCCCTGACACCCGGGAGCCTCCTACCTCATAGCTGCCGGGGCACTCCTGCTCCTCTGGGTGTGCTAGCCCCTCAGCGTGGGGACTGCAATCAAACACATATTTTTAATCTTTTTTTTTGGGGGGGGGGGGATTATATTCAAACTAACAGCATATATAGGTGTTTACTAGACAAATATACATGGTAATGCACATCATGTCTGAACTACAGAAGGGTTCCAAATGAAAGACCCAGAGCCAGAATATGGTTAGTAGCAGCACAATTTATCTATCCAGAAATAGTGGTAGTTGTAGTAGTAGGCCATAGTTGTCCTTGCATTGCTTTGGAAAGGCACAACATTATAGTTGAGGAAAAAGAGGATGAGATTATGGATTGGATGGCTCACTCCTCTCAGTCGCAGCTGGATGACGCGGAGGTGACTTCAGAGTCCTACATCGTGTCATGGAGCCAGGGGTCACAGCGTTCCTCCTGCAATTCCTCCTTGCTTCCCCAAAGAAGGCTTTCAGTGGAGTTATCTCAGTCTTCAATGCCCCTTCCTAGTGGGACACCTTTCTTTTTTTTTTTTTTACCTGTGTTGATGGTGGTGTTAATAATGGCACCTATAAACATGACATTGATGGAGGGGGCAGCAACAATGACAGTCGGGGAAAACACAGAGCAGGGGAGGGGGACCCAGGAGCCTATCATGATATCTCACAGTCTGATAAAAGGGTCAGGACTCCAATAACAATCATGTGCTGGGAGCCAGATTGGGGTGCTGAGGAGGAGGAAACCTCAGTGTCAAAGGGCAGTGGTGGAAGTAATAAAGAGCAGAGATAATTTACCTTCCAAAGAACATCCAGGGCCATGTCTTCTTCGGGATCTGGTGATGCCGCCAACACTTCTCCCTCAATGAGAAATTCCCATGAGGGAGAAGGTGCTACCACTTGAGGAGGAGGAAGAGGAGTCAGAGTTGGTGGAGAAAGAGAAGGATGATGATGATGGGGACATCCAATTGTTTCAGTGGGGGACGGAGGTAAATATAACTGGCTCCTTGGGCATTCTGGCCAGAATGGCTACCTGTAGATGCGCTTGCTTATGCAGTGACAGACAGTTCAATGACATCAAGCAGTCTGATGATTACTGGTTAGCCATGCTTTTAGACCCTTGCTATCAAAGCAAAATGGGGTAATGTTTTCCTCTGGCAGAAAGAGAACAAATTATGTTACTACCAGGAAACACTGTGTATGCAGCTTGTTGCTGCTTACAGCGAATAGGTGCCTACTGCCAGCATGTCTGAAAGGGAGACTCCCTCCTCCCCCCTTCTGCAGAGTTATGCCCCTCCCGCCACCACGAGTAGCAGAAGCAGCAGCAGCCATTTCAGTCTCCTCAACATGATGGAGAAGTTTTTCCAGCTGCCACGCCAGACAGAGGCTAGTCAGCAAGCTAACAGCTCTCGCCTCAATGCCCAGGTTCAACTCTTATCACTCTCTGATACATACCATGCTCCCTGAACCCATGGATTTCTAGGCAGGCAGACTGGAACAGCAAGCTGAACTGGCACAGCACTCTCTGTATCTTCCTTCTTGCAAGTTGTTGTGTCATCTCAGAGAGAGTTTTCAGCGCCTTGGGGTGGCGTAGTGACACCCCTAAACAGACCAACTTTTCATCCACCATTGTCCAAAACATTTATTTTGTCTAATTGAATCAAGCCTGATTTCAGGAAAATTTTCCCACTCCTCCGGCTGATTCCAACATATAGACCTTACCCACCTCATCTTGCTGGTAGTGCCCCATCTTGCCACTGTTCTGTACAGTATGTATGTCTGTTTGCCTAATATCATGTACTGTACAGCTGCTGCTGTGTCCTGCATCATGCTACTGTCACGAGTGGGCTTGCATCTGGTATCAGATGTTCTGCGCGGCTTTCAAAAGTGACATAGTTTGACATGCTTTCCCCTTGGTTTGGTTGCTGTTTACCACACCTCTTCCCCTCAGCTGTTGTGGCTGTGGTAATTGTCTTTCCTCTATTTATTCCTTTATCTCCCAAGATTCACTGCGGTTTATACTTTCTGCTCACTTAGTTGTTTGGAGCTGTTCTTGGCTGAGATCCAGTTGCTGCTATTTCTGCATAAAGATAACTGTCATTTTCCCTATTGTGTTTATCCGTCGTTTGGAGTCTCCTATTCCTCCGTCCTGTTGGAGGAACGGGTTGACTTCTTCCCCTATCACTAACTACAGAGTCAGTTAGAAATTAGGTTCCTGTGTATGAACTCTCCTACCACTAAGACTTGTTCATACTGGTAGTCAGTCAGGGCCTAGTTTCAGGGTTCCCTGCAGGAGGTGTCCGTTTCCCTGGTTTTTGTCTTTTCCCTTCCCTCATATGCTCGGTGTAGCTATTCCCTTCACACCAGAGCGTGACAGCTACTAATGGCTCACAATTGTCAGTGTGCATGTATTCACTTTCCACACTGTAAAAAAATTTTGCGGGGTTAACACGGTTGAAATCTAAACATTTTTGTGGTAGTAAATTTCTTTAAAGGGGTTGTCTCATCTTGCCTAATGGGGGCATATCGCTAGGATATGCCCCCATTGTCTTATAGGTGCGGGTCCCACCGCTGGGACCCGCACCTATATCGAGAACGGGGCCCCGAAAGCGAACGGGGGCGCACTGCGCATGCGCAGCCGCCTCCATTCATTTTCAATGTGGCCGGCGAAGATAGCCGAGCGCTGGCTCGGCTATTTCCGTCGGCTCCATAGAAATGAATAGGAGCGGTGGCCGCGCAAGCGCGGTGCGCTCCCATTCATTTCTATGGGGAGCCGGCTTGGTGGTGGCCGGACCGGAGTCCTCCAGCCACCACCTTGCGGGGCCCCGTTCTCGATATAGGTGCGGGTCCCAACGGTGGGACCCGCACCTATAAGACAATGGGGGCATATCCTCGTGATATGCCCCCATTAGGCAAGATGAGACAACCCCTTTAAGGAGCAGCATAACTATACATGATCCCTATATCAATTGCAACATTTTCTCACAGTCCAGGCAAAGTTGTAGCCTGCAATGCATCATGCCACTGCCACTAATATCTGAGGGTCAGTTTCCATGTACTCGCTTTCCACATGGTTGAGAGGGGGGAACTAAATGTATGTTATTACTGCATCAATACCAGCAGTTTTTCAATGTCCAAACAAAGCTGGGGCCTGCATCATGCCACAAATGACTTAATTGTCACTTTCCATGTACTAACTTTCCACACTTTTAAAATGTTGACATTTTCTTGTGGTGAGATAAAGTTGTTTAACCCTTAGACTCCCAGCGCCGTACATGTACGGCGCTGGGGCGATGCGGACACATAGCGTCCGCTCGCACGTGTGGCAGGCGTCATGGCCGGCAAGTCTCTGTTGTTTCTAACATCAGAGACTTGCGGGTACTTACCGCCATCAGCATGAAATCACGGCATCTAGTAGCGCAAAAACCCGGAAGCGTACGCTTCCGGGTGGTGTACAGACGACCCATGTGGTCAAATGGGGTGTCTGTACACGATCTGAAAGCTGTGAACCTTGCTGATGAGGTTTACAGCTTTCAAAGTGCAATTCTTATTCTGGCCACTAGATGGCAGGCCAGGATAAGAAATTAGCAAATTCGGTTTTTAATTCAAAATTAAAAAGCCCTGATTGCTCATAAATAAAAAAACTCATATCTATTTGCTCATATTTGAGCTTTAAAATAATCACAATTTTTTTTTAAAAAAGTTAAAAAATATATAAAAAATAAAAAATATTAAAGTTTAACCCTTTCACGACCGGAGCTTTTTTCGGTTCTGCATTTTCGTTTTGTGCTCCCTGCCTTCAAACAGCCATAACTCTTTTATTTTTCTGTTCACATAGCTGTATGAGGGCTTGTTGTTTGCGGGACAAGTTGTACTTTCCAACGCCACCATTTAATATTGCATACGGTGTAGTGGGAAGCGGGAAAAAAATTCCAAACCGGGTGAAATTGCAAAGAAAACGCTATTCCGCTACAGTTCTACGGGTTTCTTATTTACAGCATTCGATGTGCATTAAAACTGATCCGTTACTTTCATTCTACTGGTCAGTACGAATCCGGCAATACCTAATATGTATAGTTTTTCCTGCGTTTAGATGGTGATAAAATAATTAGAAAGTTGCCCTTTTTTTTTTTTTTTTTTCCTTGTCATATATTGACCCCTATAACTTTTTGGTATTTATGTGTACAGAGCTGTATGGGGGCTCATTTTTGCGGGGCGGTCTGAAGTTTTTATTGATACCATTCTGGGGTGTGTATGACTTTTTGATCACTTTTTATTTAATTTTTTTTAGAAAAAAAAAGGGACAAAAAACTGCGAATCGCCATTTGGACGCTTTTTTCCGCCACACAATTCGCCGTATTGAAATTTTTTTTTTATATTTTAAGTACGGGCGTTTTCGGTCACGGTGATACCCATGATGTCTATATTTATTGTTATTTAGGTATTTATTTTTTACTTATACGGAAAGGGGGGTGATTTGAACTTTTATATCTTTTTTATTTTTTATATATTTTTTAACATTTTTTTTTAATTTTTCTGTGATTATTTTAAAGCTCAAATATCATCTGATCTATTGTGTTTTGTTTTTTTTCTTTATGAGCAATCATGGATTTACTAGATGCAGTTAAAACCATGAATTGCTCATTTCTTATCCTGGCCTGCCATCTAGTGGCCAGAATAAGAATTGCAGTTTGAAAACTGTAATCCTCACCAGCGAGGATTACAGTTTTCATATGGTGTACAGACACCCCGATTGGCCAATCGGGGCGTCTGTACACCACCCGGAAGCGTGGGCTTCCGGGTTCAGACGCATCCTGATGCCGTGATCACGTGTGATCACGGCATCAGAAGGCCCTGGAAGTCTCAGAAGACGGAGGTAAGATGCGGCAAGTCTCTGCTGTTAGAAACAGCAGAGACTTGCCGGCCATGACGCCCGCCGCACCCGCGAGCGGGCGTCATGTCCCCACACCGCCCGCGCGCCGTACATGTATGGCGGCGGTCGTGAAGGGGTTAAATCACCCCCTTTCCGTATAATTAAAAAATAAATACCTAAATAACAATAAATATAGACATCGTGGGTATCAACGTGACCGAAAATGCCCGTACTTTTAAAATAAAAAAAAAAATTCCAATACAACAAATTGTGTGGTGGAAAAAAGCGTCAAAATGGCGATTCGCTGTTTATTGTAGCTTTTTTTCTTAAAAAAAATTAAATAAAAAGTGATCAAAAAGTCACACACCCCATAATGGTATCAATAAAAACTTCAGATCACCCCGCAAAAAATGAGCCCCCATACAGCTCTGTACACATAAATACCAAAAATGTTTTCCCGCTTCCCACTACACCATATGCAATATTAAATGATGGCGTTGGAAAGTACAAGTTGTCCCACAAAAAACAAGCCCTCATACAGCTATGTGAACAGAAAAATAAAACAGTTATGGCTGTTTGAAGGCAGGGAGCGCAAAACGAAAACGCAAAGCCAAAAAAACCTCCGGTACTGAAAGGGTTAAGACCCAGCATAAATGTTCATGATTACCTTATCAATACAGAAATTTTCTCTCTGTCCAGGCAGGCTGAATGCAATCAAGAGACCTCTCCTTTTGTGCCTAGTGTCTGATCTTGCCACTCTTGCTGTCAGTCTGCCTGCCTACCTACCATCATGTTGTGTATGGCTGCTGCATGCTGTGGCCTGCATAGTGCCGCTCAAGCCATTTTCCAACTATCATGTTCTATATGGCTGTTGCTATGGCTAATGCCACTTGCCTACCATCACGTTCCTCAAAGAACACTTTTAACACTGTGTATGTTTAAATATCATCTGCCCCGATAAGGGATTATTTTTGGAAGCTTTGGAATATGAAAAAATATGAGACGTGTGTTTTTAAACACATGGTATGATAACAAACTTGCATTTACCCATAGCTATGTATGTCAGTGTCAATAAGACATAATTTACTATTGCTGTCATTGTGTTCCAGAGCTAGGGGAGAGTTTTCCTAAAATTGATGAGTCCTAGGAGGTTAGATGGGGTTAAACACCAACTTTCAGAATCAATTCGGGTCCAAACTGAACTTTTTCAAAAATTCAGAGAACCAGACCCGAAATTAATCTCGACTGGTTCACTCATTTCTATTACAGCAGTGATGTTCCATGCCCAGAACACTGCTGCAGCCAATCTGAGCCTACTGAGCTTTGTGGGCTCATTTTTTCTTTGATCTATAGGTCTTATTGATACCATTTTGGAGTGTGTGACTTTTTGTTCACGTTATTCAATTTTTTGTGTAAGAGAAGCAATGAAAAAATGGGGAATCAGCTATTTTGATTTTTTTTCCTGTTAAACCATTTGCCACATTGCTTAAATATTTTAATATTTGCGATGTTGTGATGCCCATGATGTTTATATTTTTATGTTTTTATATATTTTTTTTCATTCTAGTGAAAAGGGGCGATTTAAATTTCTATATTTTTTATTTTTTGCTTTTTAAGCACTTTTTTAAACTTTTTTTTACTTTTTGTTGTAATCCCTCTATGAGACTGCAATGTCCACTAATTTGTTTTTATAGCTTATACTGTATTTTCATAGAACTACAGTATAAGCTCCAATTGCAGTTATTCTATCGTGGCTTGAAACCTGCTTCTCAACATAGGAACTGTTGCTCTAATACACTGGGTTTCTTTATAGAGACTCAGTGTATTAGAATTAATGACTGGCTTGCCTGATCTCCACACAGGGGAGCTGGTCTTTACCCAGAAGCTCGTGCTTCAAGGTTTTTCACCATTTAGATGCGCTTGACCACGGCATCTAAATGCTTAAATGCCTTCAATCAGTATTTTTTCCAGTTGCAAACATAAGACAGCTGATCAGCGCTGGGATTAAAGTTCCTGCTCCCGCAATCTAGCAGGAGCAGGTCGGGTCCCGGCTCACAGACAGAGCGAGGACCCTGAGGAGAAGACAGGAGCAGTTTATTACCGCTTCTGCCTTCTCCTGTGCAGGAGGACAACGGTACCTGTGGCTATGCTGGAGGAGGAAGTAAGCGGCAGAGCCGCTTCCTGTGTTAGTCACGGCGGTCACGTGACCGCCGGGTGTCTCGGGGGCAGAGCAGTGCTGCAGGGTCTAAGGAGACCCTGATCAGCTCTGCCTGTGTCTAATGCCCCCATAGGGGGCTGTTTTCCCCTGTAACTGGGGCTCCTGTGGATGCCCCAGTTACAGTGGAAACAGTGAAAAAAAAAGTGTTAAAAAAAAAATGTGCCTAAATCACAAAAAGTGATCTTTTAATGATCTCTTGGGGGACATATTATGTGTCAAAAATAAATTAATAATTTAATATATAATATTAATATATAATATATAATAAAATATATTAATAAATTAATATATAAGTAAAAAAATAATAAAAATACAAATAAAAAGTGTAAAAAAAAAAAATTTTAAACGCAGTCACCAACGGAAACAGTCACTGTAGTCGCCCTGTTCAATAAAATATATACATGTTATATATCAAAACGATTGTCATGAAATAGGGAACCCATTACAATAATTAATTTGTGTGTCAGTTTTAATATTTAAAAAATAAAAATCTATAATTAAAAAACAATACTTTTTTTAATAAGAATTAGCGGTTTTTGTCCAAATTAAACCTAAAAAAAAAAAAAAAATCTTAAAAAAAAACATTCTAATAAAAAGTCCTAAGTGTCAAGCAAAAAAAATTGTAAAAATTATTTTGGTATTTAAACAAAAAAAAAAGAAATTTGGGTCACTAAACCACCATGTGCCCAAATCACAAAAAGTTGCCTGGACATTCAGGCCTTTTATAGGTCCGGTCATGAAAAGGTTAAAGACACTCCCCTCCACCCAGTGCTGTACATGTTAGGCACTGGGTGCCTAAGCATGCAGAGCATCAGACTGAGAGAACATGCAGGCAAAATAGCATTTCAATCAGTGAAAAACTGTAGTGGGAACCTTTTTTTTATCCTCAATCATCTCAATATCGTATTCTTGTCTATATAAACTTTAAGTGGACTATGATCCCACCACACTCAGATTTTATTCACCATTGACTTTTCAAATTGCCGCAAGTGTGATTACAAATCCAATTGTGATTATCCACATCATCATCGGAGAACATCTGTGCAGATTTCTAGCATTTCTAGTCTAGCATCCCTAATATCCATTAAAAAATGAACTTTTAATAAGTTACTGGTGTGTTCCAGTAAATAAG
>ONZH01013566.1:0-36701 GCA_900303285.1 Rhinella marina
ACCATACCAACGTCCGTAGCGATCACTCTGCTCCATACAACTACTGGGTTTCAAAGCTGGACACATGGCCTGAACTGGCGCTGTACGCCTTGGAGGTGCTGGCCTGCCCTGCCGCTAGCGTGCTGTCAGAGCGGGTATTCAGTGCAGCTGGTGGCGTAATCACCGATAAGCGTACACGCCTGTCAACTGACAGCGCTGACAGGCTGACGCTTATTAAAATGAACAAAGCCTGGATTTCACCGGAATTCAAATCTCCTCCGGGGGAAAGCAGCTAAAGATTTAAATAACTTATGTATCCGATTCCTCTTCTCTACTCCTCTTTTCTACTCCTCCTCCTCCTCCTCCATATCGTCTTTGCCTAACGCTGACCCAAAAAACGCCATTTTTTAGAGGTCCAACTGGCACTCTTTTAGCACAATTTTTCAGGAGGGCCCCCTACAGGCCCTCTCTTCAAACAATTTTTCAGGAGGGCCCCCTACAGGCCCTCTATTCAAACAATTTTTCCAGAGTTCCACCTACAGGCCCTCTCTTCAAACAATTTTTCAGGAGGGCCCCCTACAGGCCCTCTATTCAAACAATTTTTCCGGAGGTCCACCTACAGGCCCTCTCTCCAATTCCAGTTCCAAGTTTTATTTTCGCATACTGCATACATTTTTATTTTTGGGATAGGTGTGAAAAATTACTTGCGAATCTATATTTCCCAACATTGGATACGGTAGCAAGTAGAAGACCAAACACATGCTGCTCACAGGGTTCCGCAAATTCCTGGTCCGCCCGCAAATTCCTTGTCCACAATTTCAAGGAGGATGAGGTTCTGTGGATGAGCAACAAGTCCTTCTGTACTGAAATCGCCGACAACGTCTCCATCTAAGAACCTAAAGACCATTGTGGAGAGAGCGGCACAGCTCGCCATCAAAGTGACGAACCCCAACGCCAGACTGCGCAGAGAAGATAACGAATAAATATCTCTGTGGTTATTTTTGCTAAATAAAAGTTAAATAAACACCCAAAAAAATTGATCTGTTCCTGTGCCTGATCCACCCAAGTTGAATCTGTCCCATCATGAGAAATTCCCCCCCAAGGAGTCCCCACTGTAACTTGCTTCCCATACAACTACCTCACCCCCCGACACCTGTGTCTCGCCATTGTCCACCACCTCCTCAGACAACACTGGTAAATCACCACTGTCAGCACACGGAAACAGAAAAAGGTCTTGCGAATTGGGGCAGAGAATGTTCTGGGCTAGCACATCAGGGAAGGGGTGACTATGGGGTTCCAGGGAGTACGTGACCACATGCAATATCCATTTAAAAGTCATGCCACACTTGATCAATCTCATAATTTTACGACTGTACCGGTTGATGCTAAATTTTTAAGTTGGGGTCCTGCGTCGTCATTCTAACTCCATCCTGCTGTTGTCACCACCACACACGCTATCCCAGGGGGCACTCCTCTGGCTCTTCCAGCAAAACCTCCTTCCCCCCAGCCTGCCCCCCCCCCCACCTACAGGCCCTCTCTCCAAACAATTTACATCTTTGTCCTATCTTTCTCTCTCTCCAAACCATTTTTACGGATAGCTGCCATATACGGTTTTAAACTGAGTAGTATACATACCACACTTGATCAATCTCATAATTTACGACTGTACCAGTTGATGCTAAATTTTTAAGTTGGGGTCCTGCGTCGTCATTCTAAATCCATCCGGCTGTTATCACCACCACACACGCTAGCCCAGGGGGCACTCCTCTGGCTCTTCCAGCGAAACCTCCTTGCCCCAGCCTGCCCCCCCACCTACAGGCCCACTCTACAAACAATTTAGCCGGATAGGGGACGTATCAGAAGTTGTACTGATGTTTGTTTTTGTTCTTCTTTTATCTGCCTCATGACCTGTGATAGGCAGAGCATGGACACGTCCCCTTAGCTGCAGTGGGAAAGACACTCCCCTGGCCAGAGCAAGCTCTTTTTCCGTTTTCCGTGTTCGAAATATCCATTAAATATAGGGTCCCAAGATAGGGGATGTATACGGTATTAAACTGAGAAGAATCGATACTGCACCGGCTGATGCTAGAGTATTTCCAAATGCATTCCGGCTGTTGTCACCACCACACACGCTAGCCCAGGGGGCACTCCTCTGGCTCTTCCAGCGAAACCTCCTTGCCCCAGCCTGCCCCCCCTCCCCACCTACAGGCCCACTCTACAAACAATTTAGCCGGATAGGGGACATATCAGAAGTTGTACTGATGTTTGTTTTTGTTCTTCTTTTATCTGCCTCATGACCTGTGATAGGCAGAGCATGGACACGTCCCCTTAGCTGCAGTGGGAAAGACACTCCCCTGGCCAGAGGAAGCTCTTTTTCCATTTTCCGTGTTCGAAATATCCATTAAATATAGGGTCCCAAGATAGGGGACGTATACGGTATTAAACTGAGAAGAATCGATACTGCACCGGCTGACGCTAGAGTATTTCCAAATGCATTCCGGCTGTTGTCACCACCACACACGCTAGCCCAGGGGGCACTCCTCTGGCTCTTCCAGCGAAACCTCCTTGCCCCAGCCTGCCCCCCCACCTACAGGCCCACTCTACAAACAATTTAGCCGGATAGGGGACGTATTAGAAGTTGTACTCATGTTTGTTTTTGTTCTTCTTTTATCTGCCTCATGACCTGTGATAGGCAGAGCATGGACACTCCCCTGGCCAGAGCAAGCTCTTTTTCCATTTTCCGTGTTCTGAAAATCCATTAAATATAGGGTCCCAAGATAGGGGACGTATACGGTATTAAACTGAGAAGAATCGATACCATATGGGTTAAAGCAACAGTTTTTCCAAATCCATTCCGGCTGTTGTCACCACCACACACGCTAGCCCAGGGGGCACTCCTCTGGCTCTTCCAGCTCAACCTCCTTCCCCCCACCTACAGGCCCTCTCTACAAACAATTTACCCGGATAGGGGACGTATTAGATATTGTACTGATTCTGAATTGCCTCCTGCAAAAGATGGGAATCAAACCCAGATCAACTGCTTGGGAAGTAGCTATGCTCACCACTATACCACCAGCAGGCACAGCAACTGATCAGATCAGATACTAAACTTGATTTCAGCTGCAGTGCCAGCATGAGCAGTGGTGTCACCTGCAGGCGGTGATGGACCTTCGTTGCACCTAGTTGGGTGCTTCCCTAACATGTGATGGGTATTTGCCTCGCCTTTCTTGGTCTGGGTGAGCACAATTGCCATGAGGGTAACCACCAGGCTGTTGCCTGAGAATTTGGGGTAATGGTGGGATTAGGCAGCATCAGAGGCATCCATGCATGCTGCCCCTGCTGTTTCCTGTCCATTTCCGTGGTGTTTCCATCATTTTCTGAGGTTTCCAGGTTTTCACCCAGCCTTCCCTAGGCAGAGCCTTGGTCCCCCGCAAAAATGCTCGAGTCTCCCATTGACTTCAATGGGGTTCGTTATTCGAAACGAGCACCCGAGCATCGGGAAAAGTTCGACTCGAATAACGAGCACCCGAACATTTTAGTGCTCGCTTATCTCTAGAATCAACGAATCGACAAATCGCTTAGCTCATTTTTAACACCTCTCTATATTCTGTGTTAAACGGCAGAATTAATTTTGCCTGATTTTCTTGCATATGATTATCTGCCTCTTTTGGTTGTTTTTCTTGGAAGAACTCCCTTCTATCTATTAGTGTCGCCCTATGTAGAGCATCATCCAATTTGGTGGGAGAGTACTGCTTTTCTAAAAATTGTGCTTCAAATTTAAATTGTTCGCCTAAATTGGCTGAATGGTACGTTAAGGAGCCAACGTGGAAGATGGCAGCTAGTGTTAAGGATAAAGCTATTTCTTCTTTTTGATAGGTGCTACAGACAAATAATCCATTTTTCAGTTCAATGTTAAGGTCTAGGAATTGTACAGACCCCGTGCTTATATTTTCTGTAAATTTTAGATTACAAGTATTATTATTAAGCCCTTTAATAAATTCTAATAGTTCATCATATGTATTTTCCCAAACTAAAATAATATCGTCGATGTAGCGCCGCCAGAGCACCAGACGGGGCGTGATGTAGTCTTGCTCCCATGCTGCCATAAACAAATTAGCATAACTGGGGGAGAATCTGGTGCCCATGGCGGTGCCCACCAACTGTAAATAATATTCGGACTCAAAATAAAAATAATTATGCGTAAGCACAAAGTCTATACCCTCCAAAATGAAATCAAGTTGCTCAGTTTTTAAATCTGCCTTTTGTTTTATTATATTTAATACCGCTTGTTTGCCTTGTCCATGTTCTATACATGTGTACAATGTGCTCACATCCAGTGTGGCCATTATCCAATCTGATTTAGGTTTAAGATTTTCAAACAAATATACTACTGAAGACGTATCCTTCAGATAGGAGGGCGTTTCTTTTACGTATGGTTGTAGAAAGCGGTCCAAGTACTGGGATAGGTTGGATGTTATTGACCCTATCCCAGATATTCAATATATTTATAATTGTTTTTATTTATAATTGTTTTTATTTTGTTATTCAATATATTTATAATTGTTTTTATTTTGTTATTCAATATATTTATAATTGTTTTTATTTATAATTGTTTTTATTTTGTTATTCGATATACTTATAATTGTTTTTATTTATAATTGTTTTTATTTTGTTAAATGTTTTTCTATTTTATTTAATATATATTGGCAATATAAGGTACAGTTAATAAATACTTAGTGTGCCTACTAGCCGACCTTTTTGATTACATTTGTTGAATTATAGCCAATTGGTTTGTTTGACGGTCGTGCTGAACTCGGGTGAGCGCTCCTCTATTTGTTATTTATTTTCTTTCTGTGTCTGTTCTGTTTTTTTTCGGACCATATACGAAACAATTGCGCGAATGCATTGCACCCGTACTGAATCCTGACCCATTCATTTCAATGGGGCTTTTCACGTGGGCGATTTTTTTCACACCTGAGTTCGCCGTTGCGTGCAAATCGCAGCATGTTCTATATTCTGTGTTTTGACGCAGCCCTGGCTCCATTGAAGTGAATGGGGCTGCGTGAAAACGCATGGTTGCTTAGAGATGTTGTTTGTAAACATTCAGTTTTTTATCACGTGCGTGCGAAATGCATCCATACGCATCGCACCCGCACGGAAAAAACTGAACGAACGTACGCAATCGGAGTCAAAACTGACTGCGATTGCGTGCGAATTGGTGCGGATGCGTGCCGATTTTCCGGAACGCATCCGGACTGAATCCGTGACACCCGTGTGAAAGGGGCCTTACCAATCTAACATTTATGAGTTGCCTTGTGATTAATGTTGAAGGCTTGTATACCCCCGCAGGGTATGTCAAAAGGGACATATACAATGGAGATTTCAGAAAACCTGCGGCATTTTATAGTACTGTATAATATAGTGTAAAAAACAGCATAATCTGTGTGAAAATTGGCATACAGTGTGTATTTTAAATTTGCCTGTGCAATGTGTAGGGTTAATTCTGAGGCAATTCTGCAGCAAAATCTACACATATTATGCAGATTTGTCTGCTGCAATTTATACCCCATCTGGACATACCTTTAAAACATCAATGGTAGAGATAAGCGAAGTTCTCAAAAATTCGATTTGGCTGTTTTGCCAAATTTCTCAAAGAAATAAGCCACAAAGCGCATTTCTTTGTAAGTAGTAGGTACAATGACGAGGAACAGAGATTGCCCTGCCCCCTGTCATTGAACCGCTCAAATGGGGCGTTCATCACTGATCCCATCATCTGAGATGACCATTGAGGGCAGTCAGGGACTAATCTGTTAAAAAAAAGAAAGAAAAATACTGACTTTATCCATTTGATCCTGAGGAGTCCACCACAGCCATCTTGATTGAAGATCCAGCGCAAAATCTCAGGCAGTGTATGATGATGTCATCACGTTGGCCATTGCGGTGAAGTCATACGTCACCGCGCACAAGATTTCACACGGGATCTTCAATCAAGATGACTGCGGCGTACTCTTAGCATGCAAATGGATGAGGCGACTATGAATTTTTTATTTTTACCACCATTTCAGGGAAAATTAATTTGTTACCACGAAGCACAAGGAAGTTCGGCTTCGTGGTGAATATAATTTTTCTTGAAATTCGGATCAAGGTTCACTTCGTGAACTATGATTCGCTCAACACTAATCAATGGTCACAAAAGAGTTAATGCAATCTGTATTCTATTTTTACATTTTTATTGATTAATCATGTACATTTGTATCTGAAATAAATTCTTAGAGTTATTATTGTTTAAGCATTTTAATGGGAAAGACATTTCCCACTGAGCCCTTTTTTCAATACATGACAGTAATTTAAATTTAAATAGGAAATCCTATACATATGGCTTATGGTGTAGATAAGTCGTAGGGCGCCTGTGTTCTTGTTGTTTAGCTCACGTTGTCATGCAAAAGCACGTCCAGAGATACCCAAGGACACAAAGTCTGTCACAAGATTAATTATGTTTTATTCTAATATAGGCCTTATCTTATTTGTGTGGTAGCCAGGATTCTGGGCCTCTTTATTGTTTCCCCTATGTGCTCAAGTGATTTACTGTCAGCTCATTAGCTTGTCTATGTTATTTGTAGACTTTTAAGTAAAGCTGGTGAAAGACTTTAAGATTAGATTAGGGTTTATTCTGATAATGTTTGGTAATGATGCTGATCTGTTTTATAAAGTTTAATTCCTTAGAAAGAACTATTGCTTTGTTACTACTTTGTTACTTATTATTATTACAATAAAGAATTCAAAGGGAGATATGCAGTACAGGAACATAAATAAAATAAGTTACGGCATGAAAACACAGCCACAACAGAAAAATCTCAGCATGATCAGCATTAACAGATTCACTAACAGACAGCCTAGTTTAGTATTGGAAAATGAAAACTAAAACAAATACGTAACAATGGCAGAAAAATGGTGCCTACTATAATACAGAAGTATGGTTGCCAGGTCTATACAATGTCTCATCTATATTTAATCTTTTTAGTTTATCAGAAAGTGAACGGTCAAATTTGGTGCATTTTAGAGACCCCCATCTCTTTAGTAGGCAGTAGAGATGAGCGACATTCACTAAAGTTTGATTTGACTGCTTCGCCGACTTTTACCACAAAAATCGCTTTGTGGTGGCTGGTGTGGTGATGTCATACATCATCGTGCATGAGATTTCACTCGGATTCTTCAAGCAAGATGGCCACGGCAGACTCTTTCGCAGTCAAATGGATGAGGTAAGTATGATTTTTTAAAATTTTTTTACCACCATTTCAGGGAAAATCAATTTGTTTCCATGAAGTACAAGGAAATTCAGCTTCACGGAGAATCAACTTTTTCCTGAAACTCGGATCAAAGTCCATATCCTGAACTTTGATTCGCCCAATACTAGTAACATAGTAAATAAGGCCGAAAAAAGGCATCTGTCCATCCAGTTTGGCCTGTTATCCTGCAAGTTGATCCAGAGGAAGGCAAAAAAAACCCTGTGAGGTAGAAGCCAATTTTCCTCACTTTAGGGGGGAAAATTCCTAGTAGTTAGGCTTGAATCAGCCTGTTTAATAGATCAATCCAAACAAGTGCCAATTGTGTTTAGCGTTCACACTAATTCTGACTGAATATTGGGCAATCTAATAGGGCCCTAAGGATTAAGTAGAATATCTGAAGAATAAATGTCATTTATGAGGTTGTTTATGTCCACCCAGAACTGCTTAATTAGTGGGGAGAAACCAGCAGATATGAAAAATCAAGCTTACATGCCTACATCTCCAAATCTAGTCTTTTGACATAAAACCTTAAAAATCTTAAATACATTTTCTGGTCTTCTGTTCCACTGTGATGTGATACTCCTGGATCAGGATACATTCATGTAAAATTAAAGTGTGAGAGAAAGCAAAGGATTATTACATAAGTGATATTGTATCGGATTTTTCACCCCATAAGACACACCACCCCATAAGACGCACCTAGGTTTTAGAGGAGGACAATAAGAAAAAAATATTTTTCATTAGACCTCAGGTCAGACCACCAATCAGACCTCCAATGTTAATCAGACCTCAGCTGAAAGCCCCAATCAGACCCCCAATGTTAATAAGACCCCAATAAGACCTCAGATCAGAACCCCAATCAGACCTCAGCTCAGACCCTAATGTGAATAAATCCCAAATCAAACCTCAGATAAGAGCCCTCTCATCAGCCCCATTGCCTCTCATCAGCCCCCATATGCCTGTCATCAGCCCCCATGCCTGTCATCAGCCTCCATATCAGACCCTATATGCCTCTCATCAGCCTCTATTGCCCTTAATATCAGCTCCCATGCCTCTCACATCATTCCCCACAGGCCTCTGATATCAGCCCCCATGAATCTCTTATCAGCCCCATGCCTCTTATGTCAGCCCCCAGCCACAGAGCATATTAAATTAAAAAAACACTTACCTCTCCTGATCCGGATGCTTCATTCTACCGCCAGCTGTGCTGTGAACCAGAGCACACAGTGTGAGGTCACAGAGTGCCCTCACGCTGTGGGCAGCCACAGCACAGCTGACAGCCGAGGACCAGGAAACAGTACAGAGCCTTCACCGCTTCCTGGTCCTATACCACTAATGAGCGCTTCCATAATGGATGCGCTCATTAGTATTAGCCCCACTCTGGGAGAAAAAATATGTCTTATGGGGCGAAAAATACAGTAATCGTAAGCTCCTTCTTCCAATCTCTTATATATCTAAAAATGATTTTCTGTCTGTCTGTCTGTTCTTTATACGCGACCAAACAACCGGACCGATCTTCACCAAATTTGCCACACAGGTACATCAGGTGTCTGGGAAGGTTTTAGACCGGGTCTCAGCTCTCTAGGACCTACCGTTCCTGAGATATTCCCAAAAAATTACCTACATTAGCCAACAGAAGCCTACAAGTCTTTCACTCATATACCAACTGCTATACACATGGTCACATACACACAGTTTTACTCCAGGTTTCCATAACAACGCATTAATTTTTCTTCACTGCTGTAGGTCAGCTTGAGGCTAGGACTACATGACGACATGTGTCGAGCAACAATAAGTCGCACCATTGTTGCATTACATTTTTTATAATGATAGTCTATTGTGTTGCATTGCAACATGCGACATGTGGTGACTGCTACACGACAGTTGCAGAAAAATCCATCTTGGATGGATTTTTTGTGACTATCATGTCGCAGTGGCAGCATGTCGCAATGTGACACCATAGACTATTATTATAAAAATTGTTGAGCGACACATGTCGTCCTGTAGCCCAAGCCTTAAAGGACCTGAGGAGGTCACTGTTAAGGGGGCAGGGACCACTATTAAATGTGCAACTGCTGTGGAGGTCACTGTTAAGGGGGCAGCCCCTGAGGAGGTTAGTGTTATGGGGAAGGATGCTGTAGAGGTCACTGTTAATGGGGTGGGCTCCTGAGGAGGTCACTGTCAAGGGAGTGGGGTGCTGTGAAACTGAGTGTTAAAAGGACGGGCTGCTGTGGATGTCAAAGTTTAGGGGATGGGCTGCTGTGGAGGTCCCATTTTAACGAGGCAGGGCACTGTGGGGGTTCAGTGTTAAGGTGTGGGGGCTGTGTAATTCACTGTTAAGGGGGCAGAGTGCTGTAGAGGTCACTGTTATGGGGGATACTGTCAATATTGTTTAACGACTCACACAAACATTAAATGAAATAGATTAAATATACCCATCTGCTAGTCTTATATAAATTTCATATCTTGGAAGTAGCAATCAGACAGAATATTAGTCTAAATTTTAGAGAGAACTTTAGTTGGAGTAACCAACAACAGAGAAAAATTCTTCTGCCAAATGTGATCTGGGTAAGAATGTTTAAAAGATCTGCAGGTAGAGTCGATATCCATTCTTTGTATTATACTTAGAGAGGTATTTTCAAGCTGGTCCAATAAAACATTAAACCGTTGTGTGGCTGGAGATTTCACAGTTAGAGACACCTTTACAGAGTGGGGACTATGCCAAAGCTAAATTGATATCAGTTTTTTTTTTTTTTTTGCTCACATAAAAAGGAAGGATAGTAGAAGGTGGATGAATAGATAGCCACTTGACATATTGGCATACTTTCAACATTCCTCTAGAAAGATTGCTAGGACGGACACTCATATTGGGTATGGAGCTTGGTATACCTCAAAGTAGAGATGAGCGAATTGATTCTATAGAATGAAAATTTGACCTGCATTTTTCCAAAAAGAGTTACCATGAGAAAGAGAGAAAGAGAGAGAGAGACAGACATACTAGAATGCCATTGACAGCTTAGGGACAACTTTTGAATTGGGAAGAATTGATTCAGATTTGAATTAAATTATGGCATCTGTGAGGGTAAAAACCAGGAGTGAACTCTCCCAGCTGTACAACAGCTCCCCCTAACGAGGATCAGGGGAGCTGGATGAAATGTGTGACAGATTTGGTCCTCCTAAGTGATATGACGATGCCGCACATTAGTTCCTCTGGAGAGCCTGTCTGTGGCAGGGCTACATAGAAACATAATGCAACTGTAATGATTAGATAGATAAAGAAAAAAAAGATTTTAAATATATAGAAAAAATTAGAATATAAACATTCAAATCACCCCCCTTTCCCCAAACTAAAAATGAAAACACATAAACAATTTAAAAAAATAAACATAATTGACATCACTGCATGCAAAAACGTATGTAATATTGAAATATAAATATATTTATCACATATGGTGAATGGTGAAATGGAAAAAAATTCAAAATGGCCAATTCGTTTTTTTAGTCGTTTTGCCTCCCATAAAAAATTGAATAAAAAGTGATCAGAAAGTCATACACACTCTAAAATGGTATCAATGAAAAGTACAGATCGGCTCACAAAAGAGCCCTCATACGGCTCCGTACACATAAAAATAAAAAAGTTATGGGAGACAGGTTATGCAAAGAGAACATTTGATTGTTTCCAAAGTTTTTATTTTTCAGTATTAAAACACAAGAAAAACTATACAGTTGTGGTATTGTTGTAAGACAGACAGCATAAGCATGATGGAGATGGCGGCGGCAGCAGCGCAGAGTTTAGGTAGGCTTGAACCTGGTCATCACATGTTAAAACTGCTCCATCAAGTTGAGGAGACTGAAATGGCTGCTGCAGCTTCTGCTGCTTGTGGCGGCGAGAGGGAGGGACTTAGCTGGGGGTGGAGATGGACCTCCCTTTCAGACACGCTATAGACAGGCGGCTGCTCGCTGTAAGCTACGGTAAGCTGTGTACACAGTGTTTCCTGGTAAGAACGTAATTTGTCCTCCCTTTTTGCCAGAGGAAAACATTCCCCCTTTTCCCCACTAGCGAGGGTCTAAAAACATGCCTATCCAGTAATCATCAGACTGCTTGATGTCAATGATATGTTTGTCACTGCATAAGAAACCAAGCAAGCATATAGGTCGGCATTCTGGCCAGCACGCCCGAGGAGTCAGTTTTTTATGGCTCTGCCTACTGAGACCATTGTGTGTATTGGCTGGATTCCCCCACCTGCGACTCCTGCTTCACCTCTTGCAGTGGCAGCTCCTCATTCTTACCTTCATCCTCCTTTTCCTCCATCACAGATTCCCATTGTGTCCCCAGCAGCTATGGGGCAGACAGCAAGCTGCGTCAGTTGCTCTTCTTCCGCTGCAGCATGAGCGTCAGCATCTGTTCTAAGATAAATATGAGAGGGATGACGTTTTCATGCTGCAGTTGTCCCTGCTGACAAACTTTGTGACCTTTTCGAAGGGCTTCAGCAACAGACAGGCATCACAGATGAGCTGCCATTGCCTGACCTTGCAGCAACACATGCTTCCTGCTTCTTAGGCTGTCTGGTACATAAAAAAAATGTTCACAGCTTTCCCAGATGCTTAAGAATGTGCAATTTTGAATTCTAATGAGTTGGTAGGTCCAACAGAGCATTCCTCACCATGTAAGAATGGCTGAAGTGCTTGGACAGTCTCCCAGACTTTGCCAGCACCTTGCACAAGCTATTGTACTTATTTAGAAAGCACTGAACTACTAGGTTGATGACATATGCCATGCAGGGAACATGTGTTATTTTGCCCAGGTTCAGGGCAGCCAGGATGTTCTGCTCATTGGCGCTGACCACCTTGCACAGTTGGAGTCAGCGGGGTGACAGCCAGCAGGATGTTTGTTGCTTAATGTACTTGAGCAACTGCTCGCCAGTGTGGCTAATCTCTCCAAGGGCCAATCAGTTCCAACACAGCACGGCAATGCTTCACCTGACACATGTGATAGGAAGGAAGGGTAGTGCGAGCCTGTGCCCTGCTGCTGTTGGGGATGGGAGCGTGTCCATGGAAGAGGCAGCTATGTGCATGGTGTGGGAGCTGGTTGACACAATCAGTAAAAAGGACCAGGTCTCGTTGCCAGGGTGCTGTCTCGCCGATGAATATTGACCCAGTGGGTTGTGAAAGACATATATTGTCCCTGCCCATAAGAGCTGCTCCAGGTGTCCACCATGGAATAAACTTTGTTGCAGAGCGAGAATCAAAGGGAACAACCCACATTGTCTGCCACGATAGTCCCTGTATATTTGATGCATAAATAATACTAATAAAAAGAAGAATATTTTATTCTACTGCTTCTACTCCTTTGGCTTGCATTACTTGCGCCTGAAAATTGGATTTTCATTTATCTTCAGTCCCTGTATATTTGATGCAAGAATAATACTAATAAAAAGAGGAATATTTTATTCTACTGCTTCTACTCTTTTGGCTTGGATTACTTGCGCCTGAAAATAGGATTTTTGTTTATCTTCACATGATAGTACAAGGCAAGGATGGCTTTTTGGAGAGAAATAATGCTGGCTAGGAATCTTCAAGCAAGGTTGAATGCATACCATTAGCTCTCTAAAAGCAGCAATCTCGACCATTGGATTGCTTGGCGCATAGAGTTGTTTTGTTGCCACGTATTCTATCTACGCATCGTAGAATGGCTGATGATGGAGCGAAGGAAGAGTCTGATCTGGAGAGGCAGAAAGAGATCATGATGATGTGAAAGGCACCATACTGCCCATTGATGAGGCCTGCTGTGGGAGGGAAGACAGGGAGAAGGAGGGAACTACTGCTGGGGTGGCTGGCTGCCACCTCTGTTTACCCATGGGATGGGATGATATAGCTTCATGTGGTTCATTAGAGCTGTAGTGCCTATGTTTGTAGTTGCCTGCCTACGTCTTACTTTGCTCTTGCACAGGGCAATGCTTTTTGTCTTCCAGCAGCGTGGTGAAAAACTGCTATATGGTAGATACTTGTGTAGCAGATGAAGAGGTAGCTGAGCTTGACTTAGCTGTGGTACATTTTGGACCTAACCCTACCACTGCATGAGTGGCATCACCATATCCTGAAGCAGACGTGCTCCTGGCTGTTCTTTGGAAGGTATGTGGCCTCTGCTCTTTATTGCTGCTGCCTTCACACTCCTGCTCTGATGTTACCTCCTCCACAGCACCCAATTCTGGCTCCCAGGTCCGGTCCAGCACACAATTGTCATCAGGGTCCTGACCCTCCCTTTTGCTTCTATTAGACTGTGGGATATCATGGTGGGTTCTTTGCCCCCCCCTCCCCTGATCTTCCCCAGCTGCCATTGTCGCTGCCCACAATGGCAATAACACAGCTACAGGGCCACTAACATGGCTATGTCTGAGGTCTGCAGCCTCCTCCTCCACCTCCTCCTAAGGGCAGTACAAATGCTGACTACTCTTACACATGTCATCAACATGGAGACTCTGTTAACTATTTTGCTGTAGGACATGGTAGGGTTTTCTTGCCACCTCTTAGGAAAAGGGAAGGCACCCCTCTAGGAAAGGGCAGTGAGAACTTAGCAGCCTTTATTGAAAGCCTTCTTCGGGGCTGCATGCAGAAGGAGCAGGAGGAATGCTGTGACCTCTGGCTCCATGGCACGGTGTCGGACTCTGAAGTCACCTTCACATCATCCTGTTTCGACTACAATAAGAAGTGAGCCATCCAATCCAAAATCTCATCCTCGTTATCCTTAATTATAATGCTGCACCTTTCCAGCAGGGACAACTGCGGCCTACTATCATTACTGCTTATGGCCGGATAGTACTGCTGCTACTACTCACATTCTGGCTCTGGGTCTTTCGTTTTGAACCCTTCCTTAGCCCTGACATTTTTTAAGCCTGACAGATAATGTTGTGCACTACCCGGTATATTGGTGTAGTAATCACATATTGTATATATGCTGGTAGTCTTAATATAATCAACGATCCCCCCTAAAAAAATCGTGTGAGTGAAGGGAAATGGATTTAGGCCTAAATTTGTTACCACTCCCAGATACTTTTGTGTGCTACCCTGACTATTAGTGTAGCAATCATGTATATATGCTGCTAGTTTGAATATAATCAACAACTTCCCCCCACAAAAACATTATTGGAAACATGTTTGTGAACAAAGAAATAAAGGGAAACTGATTTAGTCCTAAATTTGTTATTCACCACAAATACTTTTCTGCGCTGGCCTGTGTTGATGACCTATATGCTGGTTTAATTAAACTGAAGAAGTCCCCCCAAAAAATGTAATTTTAACTGTGTGTAGAAATAAATGAATGTTAAGCAATGATTAAGGGCCATGCTTCACGCTCAATTTCATGTTAACACTCACAGGTAGATTGCTGCTATACCCTGTGTTTTACTGCAGTAATCACGTATATATGCGGGTTTAATTAAATTGCATAAGTCGCAAAAAAATATATTATTTCAACCATGTGGAAACTGAATATATGGGAACGGACGATTAAAGCCTGACCCTTAATATCAGTTTAAGACTCCCAGGTAACTTGTTACTATAGAGTGTGTACTGGTGTACTGATCACCCATATGCTGGCTTAATTAAATCAAACAAGTCCCAAAAAATATGATTTCAAATGTGTGAAAACTGAATAAATATTGATGCTTGACGCTCAATTTCACGTAAACACTCACAGGTAGGTTGCTGCTATACCATGTGTTTTGCTGCAGTAATGACATATATAAGCTAGTTAAATTGAACCCCCCAAAAAAAACAATTACATTTCAACCGTGTGTAAACTAAATAAACCTAAACAGATTATTGAGCCTTGATGCTCTATTTCACATTAACACTCACAGGTAGATTGCTGCTATACCTTTTGTTTTGCTATAGTAATCATGATATATGCTGCTTAATTAAATTGAACACCCCCAAAAAATAAAAAATAAATCTTGTTCTGCTGGGTCACCTCCCTGCTGCAGCATTGATTGGCTGATCCAGGCTGTTTATCAACCTGGGAGCCAATCAGGGCAAGTCCCCCCCCCACACTTCCTCTTAGGGTCATGTGAGACCCCTTCTTCTTCCTCCCTAGTGCTTTTTTTACTGCTAACTTGTACACTAAAATTGCACATGGATTTGTCCAAAATTAACCTGAGAATATTCGGGTTCATCTGCCATCCTAAAAATAGCAAAGTTTGTAACAGACCCACTTTGGTCCGAACTGGTTAGCTCATCCTTAGATACCACTCAATCACTTCAAATTTTATAATATATGTTGAATTTTACCTCTTAGGTGAAAGCTTTCTATAGAATAGTTCATTAGACTGACCTTTAGTGAATAAACATAATACATTTCTTTCTCACTTGTGTAGTTCAGATGTTTCCTAATAGACTGCTGACACAGTCAGGATACACCAAGTCAATGCTATCCTTAAATCCCTTACATTAGCTAATTCAAGCATTAATTGGGTTCATTAGATAATTTTAGGAACATTTGTGATCTTGTATTCTAATCATTCTACTCCTACTAATTACTAACAAGAAAGTATATTTTAGCTTAATGACATAAAATGTTACCTTTACTGGAACATTTGAAAAAAAAAATGACCTTAACCTCGGCAGCGTTTTAATATTCATAGGCAGAAAAGACTACATTTACATGATTAAACTCTAAAATGTTCTTTCAAGTGAAATGATAAAAAAAGGAAAGTTGCCACTTCTTTCCGCAGTCATTAATTTAATGATTGTTAAACGGTAATGAGTTTTGATATAGATGAATTGCGAAATTCCGTAAAGAAACGGATTAAAGCCAGTGGAAAAATGTAGTGTGGTCATGTTCCAACAAATGCAAATACTGAAGTAACCTGCAAACAATATTGATTTCAAGATAGTGTAACATCAGCAAACATCAAATAAAATAGGTTTTTATAAAAAGGTGAAATGAAAAATCTTTATTTGATTTTTTAATTGGGCCATGGCTATATGTCAACTGTATATTACCCTGAGAGAATATGTGATGTAAAGTCACAATTTGACAGCATTGTTTCTTTTTGTATTATACATTTTATGTCAGTACCAGCTACTAAAGTTAATCACATTTTTGTTGCTGGTTCCATTTCTAGTCACCTTCTTGTATGTAACCTTGAGGTGCTATGTTCCTCCAATTTTTCATTGCTCTTCTATATCCTTGGTATGCTCCCATATTGCTATGCAAAGCAGTGTTCATGTGTTCTGAATGGAATGAGGGGAGAAAGCTGTTGCCAGACAAATGCAGACATGTATATGTGTTTTTTTTATTTTTTTTCTGTCGCACTGTGGTGCACTATGGGGGCTCTAGGGGCATCTTTTACTGGCACATCATGGGGGAAAGTATGGGGGCATCTACTGGGGGCATTTATACTGGCACATTATGGGGGACACTATGGGGGCATCTTATACTGAACCATTATGGGGGGCACTACAGGGAAGAGGAGGGCAGAACTTAGAAGCACTATGGGGGCATCTACTGGCGGCATTAAGAAGGGGAATCTTATACTGGCACATTATGGGGCATCTACTAGGGGCATTTATAATGGCACATTATGGGGGACACTATGAGGGATTGTACTGGGACGCTAAGAATGGACACTTATACTGCCACATTATGGGGCATCTACTGGGGGCACTAAGAAGGTGCATTTATACTGCCACAAAATGTTTATGCAGTATAGTATTCAGAGCACAGTGGGCACAGTATTGAAGATGGCAGGTTAAGGTGTTCAGAAGGTAGGAGGATAGAAAAAATAGGAACCTAAGATCCTAAGATGTCTTTTTGTCAAACTGCAGAGGTGAAACATGGGTGAAAAATCATCATGGTGGTCTGGTCTGAAAGGAGAAGATGAGAAAAGAGAAGTCTGTATGTTAGATAGCACTGAATATAATGTGTATGCAAATATGTCTTTAGTGCTAGGTACAAAATGTGTATAAAATGTATATGGTATAGGTAAATCTACTGTAAGTGTAGCCTATGTGTAATTTATATACTGTATGTTGTATATTGTATATGTAATTATGTGAGTGTAGTGTCTGTATAGTCTGTTTAGATATGCATAACTCCCAACAATTCCAGATCTGGCATAACTGCTGTGTGGGGGGCACAATGTAGACTAAGCCGGATTGGGACATGTACAGATAGACATTGGTTGGAGTTAGAGTTGTAGACTAGTGTTTTAAAAAACTTGTTGTGGTGCTCTTCGCGTGTTACTGATAGTTTAGCTCCTTAGCTTTTTAAATGTTGGGCGGTATGTGTATGTAGTGTATATATGGTGTATTTATGTATGTATACCATGTACAGTATATGGTGTATTGCTGTGTATATATGTCGCATATATATGATGTATGTGTATGTAAATATTTGTTGTGACGTCGCGTTTCCACCTTTGAGTAGGGAAACTGTTGTAAAAAATTTGAATCTTACCCCTGTCTGAATGTGAACTATACTGCACTATGTATGTGAGCAAAGTATGGCACTGTATTGGCACCTTTTGGTTCTGATGATGGTATAATGCTAGTATAGCCAGCATAGCAGTATATCAGCAATATATAGCAATATGTGGATACTGTTTGGGTTTATTTGGGCTTTCTATAACACTTTCTGGCCAAAGTTTGGTACTCTGGCGAACTGGAAACTGTGCTGCACTATTGCAGTCTGATCATATAGAAGTAAATAAATCACTAAGGCAGTTGGAAAAAAATACTAATAAGTTGGAAAATTGGCTCATGTCAGCCAAACCAGAAACTCCTCCAAAAGGATGTGAGCAGATTACTGGTTAGCTGGATGAGATGCTAAAGCCTGAAAACTTGATGTATGTTGTTGGCCCTCCTTCCTCTCCTGTCAAAGGTTCACGTTTTTCACTTAGAAATTATACATCAAGCAGAAATTAAAGGTTATATGACAGGTTAGTGATGTTTTGAGAGTGTAAGTCTATATATTTTAAAAAATATACAGCAAAAATATACTGCAAGAATCTATGATTGGGGTTATTCTTGGCAGCACCAAGAACTTATTACAAAAAGTTAGGCATTACAGAGTTTTATCCATTTCTCCAAAGACCATAGATTTTAGAATTCAGTGCTTTTAATTTGCATCTTTAATAGCCATCTGTTTAAAGAGAACCCTTTGTCTGATACTATGTATACTACAAAAAGGTCCATTTTATTAGGTATTTTGCTATGGCTGCATAACGGTTAATTAAAATGTGGAATTTATAACCTTTAAACTGTCATTTACTTGTATGCTTTTGTGCTGAGCTGAGGAATGGATTTTATAGATATCAGTAAGGATAAACACAGCATTTATGTCACAAGTAATGTCTTTATTCCACATATGCTAAGAATTAAAA
The DNA here is from genome assembly GCA_900303285.1 of Rhinella marina. Lineage (NCBI taxonomy): Eukaryota > Metazoa > Chordata > Amphibia > Anura > Bufonidae > Rhinella > Rhinella marina. Next base: position 18,647 of record ONZH01013566.1, read on the forward strand.
AAATATATATATTTTTTAATGCTGTATTATTCTTTTATGTTTCTGACCTGTGACATTCAACCCCATATGGAGGCATCTCGTTTTTCCTTTAAGGGAATGCGTCACCTATATTTTTCCTGACAGTTAAAAACAGAATGACACATATCCTTTTTTTCTCTTTTCTCTATTTTCTGGTTGCAGATTTTATTATTTCCTAGACATGATTATGGGGGGTGGCCATCTTGCCTGAGATATGCATCACAGCAGCCGCCATGGGCCTTAGACACAATGGACAGGAGGGGACCTCATTGATTTCTAAGGGAGAGTTTTATAAGCATGTGCTGTGACCGGTGCAAAGGTCTGGAGGGAGGAGATAAGCTATGATATAGTGGATATTGTGTTATCTATTATGGAGGTATTATCAACCACTATAATCCGTTCTGTGATGATAATTATGAAAAGTGATCTGTACAAAACATTAAGAGGCACCTTTTATTAGATTTAGTGGCCAGTGCGAATACTGAAAGATTTAACATAATATGTTTAACATGAAAGCTTCATTTAAACACCTTCCTTTTCCTTTTAACGCTTAGAGGACCTTGCAATTTTCTTTTTTTTTTTTTGCATTTTTATTTTTCACCTTGTCTTCCCAGACCCATAACTTTTTTATTTTTCCATTCACATAGCCTCTTGAGGGCACGCTTCTGGATATATAGTATCCTCACCAGGAGCATTATGCTTAACACACATACTGTACATTGTTGCCACATTGAATCAAACAGATAAACACACATGCGTGCATGCCATCTCTCTCTGTGGTAGCGCATACGTGTAGAGTACTGCTCCTGGTGAGGATACTATATATCCAGAAACGCGTTGAGCAATATTGCAGTTTTATGCACCCTGGGCTGAGGGGTGCAGATTTGAGGTGCGGTGAGCCCCTGTGGGAACCACTGCACAATGATGGGAGTGGCCCTGATGTAGTGTTGTTGTGTCATGGTGACCTACCTTAGGAAGTTGCTCCCTGTGGTCAGTTGAAATGAAAGTAAAGGCCCTTTTTTTGCTAAGTGTAACATACAACTTGAGACACATACAGTATCATCAGCAAGGATATTGACGTAGATAGGTTGGTGGCAATTAAGCACTAGTGATGCTGGCCTAGTGGTTGTTTGGTGATGGGTGTCTTAGCTGTAGTCCCTCACTTCATAGCAGTGTCTGTAGATGCAGATGTAGCAGGCCACTCTGTTGTCTGAACAAGACTTTACTTGAGGACAAAAACTAAGTATTTTCTCTATGGAGAAATCTGGAGAAACTTCCTCTCCACTCTTTCTCTGGACAGGTACTCCCCATCCTGGCAGGAAGCAGGACCAGCCCACTCCCACCAAGAAGGGAGAAACAGGGTGGTCAATCCTGTTCCTGCAAACCTTGGCTATTCCTTACTTATAGTAATAGTCAGGACAAACAGTAAATTATAATACATAAAAATAAACAATATACAATTTATAATACCCCCACGTCTGGCTAAGCCATCTCTAAATGTGGAATGGTGAATTAGCAATGGTCCCTCCCACATCAGTAAGGTCTCTCTGCCATAAACATGCACAGTACTTTGCTGACTGACTCCAATGCACTGCTTCTAGGTTCTGGACTTTCCAATTTCCTTCTCTTCAGTATTCTGGTGTAGCAGATGTTGTTTGCTGCAGAAGTCTCAGAGATTAAAATTATTTGAGCTTGAACCTAACTCTGCAGAGCTTGCGGATGTGGGTCTTCACTGTTCCGCAGGCAGATCCAGACTGTTCCCCTGGTAACCTAACAGGATGAGCCAAGGTGTTAACTTTTAATTGTGTATAGACTGCTATTAGGTATACAAATATAACCACAAATATAATTACATTTAATTTAGCAATATAACATGATGTAAGTTAACCCCTTGCAGCGACCCTGTTCTGAGATACTGAATATTGACACATCTCTGCTACCATTAAACATATGAACTATTATTGAGAAAGATTTTTTTTTCTCTAAAGCTGTATAAAGATATATTTCTGATAAATAGACTTGTTGAAGAATATACAACTATTGTAGCATGTTAGAAAGAATAGGTCACTTTTGAGGGGCTCCACACAATTTCAGAATAGCCTACTTCTCTAAAAGAAGAAATGAAAGCCAGAAGGTATAAGAAAGCAAAGAGAAATCAGAGAAAACTATATCGTAAAAAAAGAAGCAGTAAATTCAGCTATGGAAAGGGCATATAAGAGGCACCTGCCTCACTGCTCCAGTATAGTGAATTGGTAAAACCATTAAACACAGATAGAAATTTTTTAGAGATTTCAGGAAACTAATCCAAAAACATTAACTTCTGGAAAAATAAACCATAAATAGATTCACTTCAATCCAGCCAATACGACCTTTTAAGCAAGTTGACTATGTGTCATAGCAAGTTATTTATTTTCTTGATGCATATAAAGTGGAGCAAGAGGTATACATAGAAATCATGTCATCTAGAGTAGATAACTGTGTTAAATGTTTTAGGTTTTCTTGCATTTTCCTGTTTTGCAGAAATAAAAGACAGAACAGAAATTAATTTATAGCATATATATGGTTCAATAATTTGTATGGTGCAATAAAGTGAACGTTCTATTAAGCTTTCCAGTGTCAAAGAAACAAATTGTGCAATGTTTGGTGATCCTTCACCAGACTATAGCTGGAGTGCACTAAAGGGTTAATTTCATGAATAATGTTAAAAAAAATGAAAATCATACATAATCTAGTACATGAAAACCTTTTTATAACAAAGCTAGAACCAGCCCTGTACCTCACATGGATCTAGAAATCTCCTCATTCATTGCTCCAATTATTCTGGTAGATTTATTTCAAGCGGGCCATTCGGGGGCCTGTCTGCTGTAGCTAGTGGCAGTTAAAGGCTGGAACTAAGCATGTTCTTCCGTCTCAAAGAAATTAGAATAAGAGCAAACAGAAGCTGGTACTGTCAGGCTCTGACTGGCCCACAGGGAACTGGTAAATCTCCCGGTGGGCCCCTGAGTAAAGTGGGCCCCTAGTTGCCCACCCACTGCACATGTGGCATATGGCATGGTAGACTGATTGCACAAACAACATCTCAACTAACCTCTGTTTATGGAAAAAAATGGGTAGATTGTTTTACAGACTAGATTATAGATGCATTGGGTGGCTCAAGTGACTTCTTGGTAGAGAGACAGGCAGGTAAACCCTTTAAATAACTAATCTTCCAGCTCTCATGTGCAGAGTCTCTGACCTACTGTGTAGCATTTAAATGATTGATATTAAATGTATTACATTATTGATATCCATTACAGTATATTATTACATTATTGATATCCATTAGCATGTTCATTATATACTCAGAGTTGCATTTAAACTTTGTGGGGGATTTATCAAAGTCAGTAGGCCAGTTTTACAAAAGACATAATTTTTGTGCAAGCACCATTTTTTCACAATAATGTTTGACTTTATTCAATTTTTCGCCACTTGCTGGATTTTTGGTGTGGCCAGAACTTAATGAGAAGGCATGGCCTTCTGTAGGCCCAATAGATTTAATATAATCTGAACTAGAACCTGACATAAATTATAGTGCAAATTTACCCTAGATCATACCTGCCATATATTTGATTTTCTTCCACACAGACTGTCATAAAAGGCAACTAAATTTATTGAAGCCTTAACCTCTTAGCTCACCTTACTCCACCACATTTCATTTCATCAAGACTGGTTCAGGAAATGGCAGTCTTAATAAATCCCCCGCATGATTAAAGTCTTACATATCTGATAGCCCGTCAACTCCATTTAGCCCATACACCCTAGCCCAATATAATAACCTACAGATTTTTTACAGATAAAATAGAAAAAAAGCATTGCTTTCCACCATTTCTTTGTTTCATATATAGCTGACATGATACATAATACATTGAGAAACGTAAGAGTTGAGCAGTGGTAATTCAATAAGAATGAAAAAAATCCACATTTTCCATGGACATATTGTCAATGTATTATTTTTTTTACAATGAAGTTTGGGTTTTAAGGAGAGTAAAGCAATTCAAAAGCAGTGGGCAACAAATACGGGTCATCTCTGCACATTCTCAAATCCATTGGTTTCAGAAGTATGTCTAATCTGTGTAGTATAATGCTACCAAGAACACATCATAGCTTTCATAACCTTTGATAATCTTTCACAGATGACTGCACTTTAATTCTCCCAAAAATTGACTAGTATATGTGAGAACAGTATAGCAAATTATTATTGGATTGGACACAAGTTTCTGGATAATAAAGAGTAACTGCACTGACATAGCATAGTGGTTGGAGTCCAGGTTCGGATATCCTCACTGATGACTAAAATGAATGGGCAGAAGCTCGATCTGTCATACGGTACCTCTTTTAACTGCACCCCTGAACTAGCATTGCTAACCTTTGGCATTAAGGGAGTAGGCACTCATATAGCTTCCCTCTTTTCCTTCCTACTAGCTGTGGCTAGATTATTGTTACCCACACATTGGCTTTCCTCTGAAGTCCCTAGTATTGATTACTGGATCAGTAAAGTCAGGGGCGGATTGGCCATAGACCTTACAGGGAAATTTCCCGGTGGGCCGATGCCCAGGGGGCCGCCTGAGCCCTCCTCACAGCCGGCCAGTGGAAATTTTTGGGGATGTACTTTGTGCTGCGGGCAGTATTTTGTGATGGACTGTGGTATTTGGCTCTGCTGGGGTGGTATAATGTGCCACAATATGGTATTGCTGACCCTGCCTTCCATCAGTTTGGACCTAACTACAAAATGGGGCCACTTTTAGTATTTTTTCCAGGGACACTTTCATTTCCCAGTCCGCTCCTGAGTAAAGTAGATCAGATATATAGGCTTAAAGAAATCTCTCATTGGGAGCTACGCACGCAATCTAAATTCCTCAGGGCACTTCTTTTTTTCCATGGTGCAGTTTAAAAAACCACAAGCAGAAAAAAAGGGGCTGTCCCATCCCCTGAAGTAAAGGCGAGCACAATGTGCATGTGTGGTCATCCTTAATTATACTATGATGAGTGGCTAATCACTGGCAATTCCATAGCAGTGAATGGAGATAATGCTGTGCATCCACACAGTTATGGAGGATCTGTGGATGACACTGTTATGGGGGATCTTTGGATGACACACTGTTATGGAGGGATATGTAGATGACACACTGTTATGGGGGATCTGCGGATGACACTGTTAGGGGGGATCTGCGGATGATACAGTTATGGGGGATTTGTGGATGACACAGCTTGACAGATACCTTTATTAGCAGCCCTGGTTGGTCTGTTCTCCCTATTACTGAAAAAAAAATCTATACTCCAATGCCCCCCCCAATTAACAATGCAGACCACTTAAACAATGTCGTCTTCATTAGTTTAACTAGAGCTCTTTATGGCTCAGACAGCCATACGGTAATGTAACGCAGTGCGGCCACGTCACAAGCACCACAAGCCAAGTAACAAACACGCCGTATGGTGGTGTCCGAAAAGTGCTGCAGACCTAGCTCATACTGGAGTCACAGGGAGCACTCACAGGGGGCACAAGGAGCTCATACACAGCTTACAGAGGGGGCACACACCGGAAGCAGAAGGAACACAGGAGGCACACACCACTTACACAGAAAGCGTGCACAGAGGGGGCACGGGGATTTCAGAGGGGGCACAAGGGAGCTGACAGAGGGGGTGCAGGGAGCTGACAGAGGGGGCGCAGGGAGCTGACAGAGGGGGTGCAGGGAGCTGACAGAGGGGGCGCAGGGAGCTAACAGAGGGGGTGCAGGGAGCTGACAGAGGGCGCACAAGGGAGCTGACAGAGGGGGCACAAGGGAGATCAGTGACCATCAGTACATGAGGGCAGTGCAGGGCTGTTACAATGGGAGTGTGACCGAAGCACCCCTGCACCCCCTCCCCACAGACACTTACTGGATGGACTTACCTACTGGAGAAAGAACAGGCAGCGTGCTTTGATAAGACAGGGTCCTGGGAGCCCCCTGCAGTCCAGGAGCTGGGGCCTCAGAGTCTGGGGGTCCAAAGGCCCAGTCATCCTAGCCTGGTTTGGATCTTGCAGCCTGGAGCAAGTGCAAAGGATGGGGGCGGGGCTATGTTAGCTCCACCCACAAAAAACATCCTGATGCCGGTCTCTGGCAGCAGGATTCTAATGCTGTGCTATCACGGAGAGGAGAGGGGGAGACTGTGTCGGAAGGGGGGGGGGGGTTCAGCAGCAGAGCGCTGCAGCAGGTTAGAGAGCCAGTCAGGGAGCATGTGGAGGAGATAAATAAAGGAACTGAATTAAAAAAAAAGACTCCCAACAGCAAGGGGCCCCTCTGGGAAAGGGGGTCCTGGGTAATTGCCCTGTTCACCCCCCCCTTCCCCCTAAGCAATCTTACGTGCTTCTTAATTTCAATGGAATTCATGGTAGAATCTGAAGATCTGGATTCTTATGCCACTTCAGTACAGTCCAATTTTTGCTTCTTATGAGTTGTGAAGACATTGCTTGTGAATGTTTTACAATAAAACTCTATCAATCTGCTCAGCTCCTCCTGCTCTATAACATGTGGCTGCAAATGGTGACAGGTTCCCTTTAAGATCCCCGCTATTAACCACTGACCCCTTTCATTTCAGTGGGTACTATAGCCTTGTGACTGTTTTTCCAAGAACTAATAGCTTATTGTGGCATTGTTGCCAGTGATATTCTGCTATCAGTAAAGTTCTTGCAACTGGCCTTTCATTTATCAGTGTTTACCTCTGCTTATCATCCATTTATTAGGGTTTATTGAAGTCTGGTTATTGTCTTGAAAGAGTCTAAGGCCCCTTTCACACCAGCGACACGGGGCTCTGGCAGGCTGTTCCAGTGGGTGAACAGCCCGCCGGATCCGTGCTGCCGCAGGTGCACGTGTGGGGATGGAACTACGCTCCGGCCCCATTCACTGTAATGAGGGCGGGTCACGGATCCGGCCGCAGTATGGCAACCCCTGCAGAGATGCAGCTGAAACGAAAATACAGATAGCCATAATACAGATAGTCAGCTGTATCGCCGTCCTCAGGACAGCGATACAGATGCCTGTGCTGCGGGATAGGGGAGGGAGAGGCGTCTCCCCTCCTCTGCTGTTCCTCTGATAGGCTGCAGGCCTAGTGCCTGTAGCCTAAAAGAGGCTGGCTCAGGCGGTGCTATGACGTCATTGCGCCGTCTGAGCTGTACAGCGCAGGACACAGGCCGGAAGAGGCCTGCATCACACCGCTCCCAGCTCCATGGAGGTAAGTATAAGTGTTTATTTTTTTTTTGTACAATACCGGAGGAGAGCAGCATTGGGGGGCACTGTGGGGGCACTTCTTATATCATTGGGGGGCATTTATGGGGGCACACTTATTGGCATATTTTTGGGGGGCATCTATGGGGGCACTTCTTATTGGCATATTATCTGGCTTTGACGTTGTCGTGTCGGGTGAAATGTGCTTCCAGGCCATGCCCCCCACTGACTCGGTCACATGCCTAGCAACATAGCGCAATGCTCTGTTTCCCCCTGCAGCATGTGTGCTCTACGGGAGATTAGCTGTGGAGCCCAGCTGCCCAGTTGCTGTGAAGATTGTAAACTGTCATATGGAGTGCCAAGTCCATTGACCGACTGGGTTCTGATCCAGGGAACCAGCGCGCTATTTAAATTCCCTCCTGGCAATACACCTTTGCCAGTGATGGTCTCTGACTCACTAGTGTTCCTATTCATATATTTTTGGATTACTTGTGTTCTGATCTTGGCTTATTTTTTTGACCATTCTCTTTCTAACTTTTTTCTACTGAGCTTCTCATCTGGTTCTTATCTCGGCTTGGCTTTTCGACTACTCTCTGTCTCTCAATTTGATACTTTGTTCTTCTCCTAGTTCTGATCCATTGCTGTACGACTCTGTTTTAATGTCTTGTTTTGTCCCTTGGTTTTGTTTGTCTTGGACTCTAGCAGGGTAGGGAACTTCAACCAGTTGCAGACTTGCTACTTAGAGCTGGCATTGCAAGCAGGCAGGGAAAGCAGGCAGGGTTCCAGTTGGGTCTCACTGTCCATGTCTGACCCTACCTACTGACATTACAAAAACCCTGCACAATTTTTAGGAAAAAGGACCAGAAGCAGTTAAACAACCTCAAAACACTCAGTATCATGTTTCCCAGGGGGATGGTATGATAAAATGTTATCCACATTGTCTCCTAGAAATGTGGTTTTCATAGGTATGCTGCTATGGAAATCTTTTTATTTAGACCACGCAGTGATGAATTCTGTGAATTCTTGAATTGTAAACTTCAAGGTCAACCTGAAGCTTCCCTTAAGTTGTCCTTGGTTCTACCTTCTTCACCTTTTGAGTAATCTTTCCCATTAATCAATGTTCTTCTTGTGATGTTGGCTGCAGTCCCAGGAGGTTTAAGTGTCTTGATAATATTGACAACAGTTCTCTGAAGAACATCAAGTATTTTGGGGATGATCTTGTAGATTTTACATTAACTGTTACTGTTTCTGAAAGTTTGATAAAAATGTGGCTGTGAAGCTTGTTATATTAAACACATTTTACAAAGACTACTACCTGCACATAAGTGCGGGCTGTCTTGTAGAAATTTTTGTTGTTTCCATACCAAATCTGCACCAAAACCTGCATATGTTACTTGTGGTTTTTGGTGTGAATTTGATGCAGTTTTGGCACAGATCTCACCCTAGCATTGAAAGAGGTGAAATCCACACAAAAGAACCACACAAAGAATTGACATGATGACCACACAGCAGGTCAATTTCCACACAAAATGAAAAGGCAAAGCGTTCATGAGATTTGTTATATCTCATACTCATACACTTTGCCGTTACTGTATTATTATATGGTTTTTCTGCACTAGAATCCACACGGAAAAACTGTGCATAATGGCCTGGTAGTCTAAGAGGACAATAAATATAACCCAAGAACTGTAATGCTCCACAATAAAAGAAAAGCAGCATTGGCAGAATATATACCATATGCATATGTTATATTATTCTTGATTTTCTTGATATATATATATATATATATATATATATATGTTACTAGTATATTATTAAGGTATGTTTTTGATAAAGAGAAAAGTATAACACGTTCTGCTTATATGGCCATAAATTTTAGTTGCAAACATAAAAGACATTTTATGAATGCATTGCCAGAGTAATAAGATATCTCTGAAGTATGCCTTTGGGATTACAGTACAGGTATATGATGGTTTTATATCTTTCTCTGCATAAAGCATCTGTTTCATTAAGCTATAGTGAGAATACAATGCATACATAAGAACGCGGCCATTTGCTTTCTGAAACTAAAGTTTATAAATACATCTGAAATATATAATCTATAGCTATGGTTAAAAGATTAAATGGGGTCTAGGGATGAACAAACCCATGGAAGTTCGGGTTCGCAGGGTTCGACCGAACTTCAGGTCAAAGTTCGGGTTCGGGACTTGACCCTGAAACCAGACCCCATTAAAGTCAATGGGGACCCGAACTTCACTTTATTATTTTCCATTATAACATGGTTATAATGGAAAATAATAGCATTCTTAACCCTTTCAGTACCGGAGGTTTTTTTGGCTTTGCGTTTTCGTTTTGCGCTCCCTGCCCTCAAACAGCCATAACTGTTTTATTTTTCTGTTCACATAGCTGTATGAGGGCTTGTTTTTTGCGGGAAAAGTTGTACTTTCCAACGCCACCATTTAATATTGCATATGGTGTAGTGGGAAGCTGGAAAAAAATTCCAAATCGGGTGAAATTACAAAAAAAACGCTATTCCCCTACAGTTCTACGGGTTTTTTATTTACAACGTTTGATGTTCATTAAAACTGACCAGTTGCTTTCATTCTACTGGTCATTACGAATCTAGGGATACATAATATGTATAGTTTTTCCTGCGTTTTGATAAAATAATTATAAAGTTAGACATTTTTTTTTCTTGTCATATCTTGACCCCTATAACTTTTTGGTATTTATGTGTACGGAGCTGTATGGGGGCTCATTTTTTGCAGGGCAATCTGAACTTTTTTATTGATGACATTCTGGGGTATGTATGACTTTTTGATCACTTTTTATTTAATTTTGTTTATAAAAAAAACAACAAAAAACAGTGAATCGTCATTTTGACGCTTTTTTCTGCCACACAATTCGCCGTATTGGAATTTATTTTTTATATTTTAAAAGTACGGGCATTTTCGGTCACGGTGGTACCCATGATGTCTATATTTATTGTTATTTAGGTATTTATTTTTTAATTATACGGAAAGGGGGGTAATTTAAACTTTTACATTTTTTTATTTTTTATATATTTTTTAACATTTTTTTTACATTTTTTGTGATTATTTTAAAGCTCAAATATGAGCAAATAGATTGTGTTTTTTCTTTTTTCTTTATGAGCAATCAGGGGTTTTTAATATTGAATTAAAAACTCAATTTGCTCATTTCTTATCCTGGCCTGCCATCTAGTGGCCAGAATAAGAATTGTACTTTGAAAGCTGTAAACCTCATCAGCAAGGGTTACAGCTTTCAGATCGTGTACAGACACCCCATTTGACCACATGGGGCGTCTGTACACCACCCGGAAGCGAGCGCTTCTGGGTTTTTGCGCTACTAGATGCCGTGATCTCATGTGATCACGGCATCTAATTGCTGAAGAGGAAACCGCCAATGGCGGTAAGTACCCGCAGTCTCTGCTGTTAGAAACAGCAGAGACTTGCCGGCCATGAAGCCCGCCACACGTGCGAGCAGGCGCCATGTGTACGGCGCTGGGACTGTAAGGGTTAAGACAGAATGCTAAATAAAATGGCTATTCAGGGGTTAAAAATAATGAAAAAAAGCTCACCTCATCCACTTGATCGCGCAGCCGGTATCCTCGTCTTTCTTCTTTCTGCAGGACCTGCAAAAGGACCTGCGATGATATCATCACGCTCACCACGTGGTAAGCGCGGTGACGTCATCGCAGGTCTTGCTGAATGAAGATAGATCCTGTGGAGCAGCGGTCCCCAACCACTGGTCAACTCGATGTCTGCCGGGCCGCCGCGGCAGTGGCAGGGGACAAGGAGATGAGCGCTTCCACTGAGATGCCTGTGCTGCGGGGAAGGGGAGGCCTAGTGCCTGTAGCCTATCAGAGGCCGGCTCAGGCGGCGCGATGACTTCATCACGCCGCCTGAGCCGTACAGCGCAGGACACAGGCCGGAAGAGGCCTACATCACACTGCTGCCAACTCCATGGAGGTAAGTTTTTTTTTGTACAATACCGGAGGAGAGGAGCATGGGGGGGTCGGGTACTGTGGGGCACTTCTTATATTATTAAGGGGGAATTTATGGGAGCACCACTTATTGGCATATTTTTGGGGGGCATCTATGGGGGCACTTCTTATTGGCATATTATTGGGGGGCACTGTGGGTGCATCTATGGGGGCACTTATTGGCATATTTTTGGGGGGCATCTATGGGGTCATTTCCTATTGGCATATTATTGGGGGGCACTGTGGGGGCATCTATGGGGGCACTTCTTATTGGTATATCATTGGGGCATCTATTGGGGCACTTCTTACTGACACAATATTGGGGGGCACTGTGGGGGCACTTATTGGTACATTATTGAGGGCACTGTGGGGGCATCTATGGGGGCACTTTTTACTGGCACATTTGTGGGGGCACGTCTTATTGGTACATTATTGGGGGCATCTATGGGGGCACTTCTAACTGGTACATTATTGGGGGGTACTATGGGAGCACTTCTTACTGGCACATTATTGGGGGCAATGTGGGTGCATCTACTGAGGCCACAAAGAAGGGGTACTTTATATGGGGGGCTCTGTATAGGGGCATTTTATGTTATATTTATATATTTTACGCAGCCTGCGTTAATTAGTCAACGCCGACAGAACCCGCCGCAAACAGCCCCCCAACCCCCCTGGGCCCTGGTGAAATTGTCTATCGAGAAACCGGGCCTTGGTGCAAAAAAGGTTGGGACCACTGCTGTGGAGGACCTCGATCCCTTTTTGAATATGTGCACCACATTTGCCTTGCGTCAGTCACTTGTCACTGTGCCAGTACCTAGAGAATCTTTAAAAATTTTAAATGGGAGCACAGCAATAACTGAACTGAGCTATTTAGGAACTCTTGGGTGTAATCCATCTGGACCCAGAGCCTTGTTCATATTTACCTTATTATACTTATCTTGGACCATATCTATAGTTAGCCAGTTGAGTATAATAATGGATGTACTAACAGCCCTAGCACCACTGATATCAGCTCCTTTTCCTACTTTTATATATCTGTATATACAGAGCTAAAAAAAAACATCCAGTAACTCTGCCTTCTCCTTATCTTCAGTCACTACCCCCCTTTACCATTATTTAGGGTACCTACCTGCTCAGACTTTGGTTTTTTAGCATTTATATTTTTTAAACATTCTTGGTGATTTGTTTCACTCTCTTTTTCCACCTCCTGTTCGTTTTGTATTTTTGCAGTGAGTAGAAGTCTGGACAGAGGGGCGGCTGTGGATGTAATGCTTCTGGATTTTGCCTAGGCATTTGATACTGTCCCTTATAGACGTTTCACAGGTAAAATAAGGTCTATAGGCTTTGAAAGTATAGTTTGTAACTAGATTGAAACTTGGTTGAAGGACCGTGTCCAGAGAGTTATGGTCAATGATTCCTATTCAGAATGGTACCAGGTTTTAAGTGGTGTAACCCAAGGTTCAGTGTTGGGTCCTCTATTATTTAATTTATTTATTAATTATATTAAGGATGGGATTAATAGCACCATTTTTGTTTTTGCAGATGACACCAATGTATGTAGTACTGTGCAGTCTATGGAAGATGTCCATAAATTACAAGCTGACTTGGACACTTTGAATGATTGGGCATCAACTTGGCAAATGAGGTTTAATGTAGATAAATGTAAAGTTAGGCACCTTGATAGTAATAATCTCTGCGCATCATATGTCCTAGGGGATGTAACTGGGAAAGTCACTTGTAGAGAAGGATTTGGGTGTCCTTGTACATCATAGATTAAATAACAGCATACAGTGTCAATCAGCTGCTTCTAAGACCACCAGGATATTGTCATGTATTATGCGAGGTATGGACTCGCAAGGCAAGGATGTAATATTACCACTTTACAAAGCTTTGGTGTGGCCTCATCTGGAATATGCAGTTCAGTTCTGGGCACCAGTCCATAGAAAGGATGATTTTGAACTGGAAAAAGTATAAAGGAGAGCAACTAAATTGATAAGGGGCATGGAGGGTCTTCGTTATAAGGAAAGATTAAAATAAGTTCCCTATTAGTACATGTTTTAGGAGTGTGGGAGGAAACAGGAATACCCATTGGAAACCTATGCAAACACAAACTCCATTTTCTGATAGCAGACTTATTTATTCTTTCTGAACATAATTATGGGGGGCTGCCATCTTGTCTGAGCTGTGATCAGCACCTAGAAAATATTTAAAAATTGCTTTATGGCAGCCACATGGGCCAAAAACACAATGGTCTGGAGCTGACCATATTGACTTATACTAATTCCTACCTGTTAAGTGCCACAACAGTCACCATTAAATTCAGGGAGAGTTGGTTCCACATACATGGTGGGCCACTCTGCCTTTACCATTTTTGGTGCCTTAAAGGCCTCCATTAAATCCAGGGATGCAGGTACCAACACGTATGCTGAGACCACTCTATACCTCTCCTGGTGCCTCATGGCTTCCAATGCATATACCGATAGCAGGCTACAGCTTTATACTGGTGGCTGTTGTGGCACTTAACAGGTAGGAATTAGTGTTAGGTTCCCGTCTTAAAGAGATCACCTTGACGTTTGGCTGACGGGCCCAAATAATTTTGTACAAAATGTATTTGCCAAGAATCTCAATTTTGCAAAATAAGTGTAGCAATAACACCAGAATGTTTTCTATAACTATAGCATTATTGTACATTATTTGTGTTTGCAGAGTGCTGCTGCATTGTGGTTTTTTTTCTTTTTTTCTTTGTGTCTCTAGCCATGGTAGTGTGCACCTGCACATTAGGATGTGCTGACTGACCCCCTTTTTTTGCAGTTACACTGCGAAAACTGCAGGATTTTATGGCTTTTGTTTAAATATAGATATTGACAATATAGATATTGACAATAGATATTGACATTAAAAATAGCATAATCCAAAATTATTTTAAAATACGCACCATACGGGAGTTATTCACACAGAGCTAGTAGCAGCTGAGCTTGGCCTAGGTATGGGACATTTTGAGCCTGCACCTACAGTATCAGTAACCAGTTCCCGATCTGACCACAATAGAAGGAGATCTTGCCCTGTCAGGTCTTTTGGCTGCACATTTCCTCCTATCTTTATTGTCATCAAAGCCACCCCCCTCCTCTCTGATGTGTCCTCTTCCGTCTTAGCACCCCGATTCAGCTACCAGGTCCTGTTCAGCCCACTCATGGTGGCCTCTTTGGTTCCCTTTTCAAATCCTGGCTTTGTGTTTGCCCAAAGTTCCACTGTCACTACCACTCTCCCTACTGCCACTACCATGCCTATAGATGCCACTACTGCTGCCATCAACATCACTATGCATGGGGTCCCCTACCTCTACCTGAACCTCCTCCACAGAGCAGTCCAAATGGCAACAGCTCTGACACAAGTCATCAACAGAGAGACCCTCTTGACTATCTGCCAGAGTATGTGATGGTGTTTTGTTGCCTCTTCTTAGGAGAAAAGCAGGTGCCCCACTAATAGGGGCAGTGAACACAGAGAGGACAGAAATGAAAGGCTTCTCTGGTGCTGCATGGAGGAGGAGCAGGAGGAATACTGTTACCCATGGCTCCAAGGCACAGTCTTAGACTCAGAAGTCCCCTCTACATCATTCTACTATGACTGAGAGGAGGAGTAAGCCATCCAATCTAAATTCTCATCCTTTTTCCTCAATGATAATGTTATGCCTTTCTGAAGCCAGGGAGAACTGTGGCCTACTACTACTACTAGAACTAACACTACTACTTCTGGTCAGATAGCTGA
This sequence comes from Rhinella marina, assembly GCA_900303285.1. Classification (NCBI taxonomy): domain Eukaryota; kingdom Metazoa; phylum Chordata; class Amphibia; order Anura; family Bufonidae; genus Rhinella; species Rhinella marina. The sequence goes on from ONZH01013566.1 coordinate 33,674, forward strand.
TGCCTTGTCCTTCAACATTCTGGCTCTGGGAGGACAAGCTCTGGCCCTAGCTCTTTCATTTGGAAACCTTCCATTTTCCAAACATTTGCCTAATGTACACAGACACACAAAGTATGAAACAGTTTGCAAGTATGTTTTCTGTAACTTAAAGGGGTTGTCCACTTTTTACTATTGATGACCTATCCTGTTCTGTTTACTTGCTCACCACAGCAATTGCATTGGTGAGCAGGTGATGGAGTTCCAATTCACTTCTATGGTATAGCTCTGTAGTATTCACTTGAACAGACAGAGTCGTCCCATAGCAATGAATAGTGACACCATCGTTGTAATTGCACCTGCTCTCAACTGCAATTGCTGTGGCAGGTAAATAGAGCAGAGGATGTAGTGCTCAAACAGCTGTTCATCGTGGGTGCTGGGAATCGGACCCCCACCAATCTGATATTGATGACAAACCCTTTAAAGAGCATTGTAATTAAATGTTCTTTGCTTTTCCATAAACACAAGCAAGATGCTGCCAATTTACTTTGAGAATAAAGCAGTATAGGCACCACTTACAGATTTGGGCCTATTGTGCCTTAAAACACGCCTTCACACCAACATGTGACCTGTTTGGAGATTTCCTGTCCCAGATTTTGGCCTACAATTTTAGGTGTTTTTACTCAGAGACTTGAAAATCACATGCTGCACATTTTTATTAATATTTTTGCAACCCACAGCAACACTTAACTTGTCTGGAGATGCCCTGTAAAATATTTCAGCCTACTACTTCAGGTGTTTTCACTCAGGGATTTAAAATAGTACCCTCTGGATTGAAAAACAAGTAGTGTACACTTATATTGCTATTTTTGCAACCCACATCAACACTTGAACTATCTAGAAATGTCCTTTCCCAGACTTTGGACTACTATTTCAGGTTGTTTTTACGCAGAGATTTGAAACGGTACCCTCTGGATTATAAAATACACATTGTACATTTGTATTGCTATTTTTGCACCCCCACCAACACTTTCACTGTCTGGACATGCTGTGTCTCAGATTTTGGTCTACTGTTTCTGGTGTTTTCACTGATAGGAACGACTCCTTGACTTCAAAGCCTAGAATGAGCAGGAATTTAAATGGGTATTTCCATCTAAGACAACGTCGCAACAGGCAGGGGTTCCATTGGAACTAATGTTCAGCAGCCTCCTGTCACACAGGAGGACAGAGGGTGCCACACACACTCCAGTTTCCCCAATCTCCATTGTGAGTAGTCAGAACACCCCTGAAAGTGCACGCTTCTGGAGTTTTGCATCTCCAGATGATGTGGTCACATTTGACCATGGTGTCTGAAGGGTTAAAGGTCCTTGATCAGTGTTACCATTGGTTGCAGACATGGCCCCTGGGTGCCTGCTATTTAAAACAGCAGGCACCCAGAGTCTATGGCGCCTGCTGCATGCACGATTTAGTGCCATATTGAAAATCCCGACCACTGACATATATATATACTAGAAGAAAGGACCCGACTTCGCCTGGGTATATTTCATCTATTTCATTTAATGTTTCTGTGTGTCGTTGCAGAGAGAAAGTCAATGCAGCTGACAGAAGTTGATTTTTACCTTCATTTTTTCAATCCCCATTGGCTGCGGAGTGGGAGGGGGCATGACCTGACCGGGTCGGGGGCGTGGTTTACTGGGACCTTGGGGAGGGGGTGCTTTTAGGTCCTTCTTTTCAGGGTGGCCTGAATTACAGGTCAATGCCATGGTAATTTATGAGGAAACACAGTGGTTAGAAGTGGAAGAAAACATCTCTTCACATGGGTATATTTAATCTATTTTATTTAATGTTTCTGTGTGTCATCCTCCCTCCCAACCCTGCAGCTGACAAAATTTGATTTTTACCTTCAATTTTTCAATCCCTGTTGGCTGCGGAGTGGGAGGGGGCGTGGCCTGACCAAGTCAGGGGCGTGACTTAGCGAGTCCTGGGTTGAGGGTTTAAGTGCTTCTTTTGAGGGTGGTCTGAATTACAGGTCGATGCCATGGTAATTTATGAGGACATGCAATGGGTAGCAGTGGAAGAAGACATCTTTTATTACTACTGAACGTTGTAGTTTAAAATTAGTGTATTTCATCTATTTCATTTAATGTTTCTGTGTTTGGTTGCAGAGAGAAAGTCAATGCAGCTGACAGAAGTTGATTTTTACCTTAATTTTTTCAATCCCTATTGGCTGTGGAGTGGAAGGGGGCGTGGCCTGACGGGGGCGTGGTTAAGCGTGACCTTGGGGGGGGGTTGCTTTTAAGTCCTTCTTTTGAGGATGGTCTGAATTAAAGGTCGATACCATGGTAATTTATGAGGACGCGCAATGGGTAGCAGTGGAAGAAAACATCTTTTATTACTACTGAATGGTCGTAGTCTTCATCTAATGTTTCTTTGTGTCATTGCAGAAAGAAATTCACCCTCCCACACCTGCAGCTGACAGAAGTTGATTTTTACCTTCATTATTTCAATCCCTGTTGGCTGCGGGTTAGTCGGGGGCATGGCTTATCGAGACCTGGGGCGGGGGTTTTAAGTCCTTCTTTTGAGGTTGGCCTCATTTGCCATGGTAATTTATGAAGACACACAATGGGTAGCAGTGGAAGAAAACATATTTTATTACTACTGAATGGTCTTAGTATAAAACATAAGTTATATTTCTGGTAACCGGAATACCCCTTTAACAGTGTCATCCACAGCGCTCTGCCCCTTTAAAACAGTGAATAGAAATGGCTGGGTTGTTATTTAACTGAGCTCCTCAGCTGACTGCTAATTACCTGGCTGTTGTTATGGAAACCTGCCCTCCCTGTGTGTGTCTGTGCAAAGAATGGCAGTTGGGGTTTGAAACCAAAGTTCCCAGACTAATATTGGCTAATGCAGGTCATATTTGGTCACGCATAGAGAACAGACAGACGGACAGGACAGACAGACAGAAACTCATTTTTATAATATTAAGATATATATATATATATATATATATATATATATATACGTAAGGCAGTCAGGAATGGGTTAAGTA
>ONZH01013567.1:0-31698 GCA_900303285.1 Rhinella marina
CTATTTTTGTCCATTTGCGGACAAGGATAGGCATCGTTACAGTGGATCTGCAAAAAAAACGGATGCCATACGGAACATCATCCTTTTTTTGCGGATCCGCAATTTGCAGACTGCAAAACACAATGTTCGTGTGAATGTAGCCTAATACAGCGCCCCATACCTCTTACATCCAGTGACGTGCCAGGGTGCCCCCCACAGTAATAGTGACCCCCACAGTAATAGTGCCCCCCAAAGTCCCAACTAATAATTCTCTGCCAGAGTGCACTTGTTAGTAATAGTACTCCCAACAGTACTAATGTCCCCACTGTGCCCCAGAAGTAATAATGCTTCCAATGTGCCAGTAAGAAGTGCCCCCAAAATTTCACCCCAATAATGTGCCAGTAAGAAGTGCTCCCCACCCATAGATGCCCCCAAATTATGTGCCAGTAAGAAGTGCTCCCCACCCATAGATGCCCTCCAAATTATGTGCCAGTAAGAAATGCCCCCAGTGCCCCCATGTGCCAGTAAGAAATGCCCCCAGTGCCCCATGCCATAAATAAATGCCCCCAGTGCCAGTAAGAAATGCCCCCAGTGCCCCATGAGCCAGTAAAAATGCCCCAGTGCCAGTAAAAATGAACCCATTGTGCCAGTAAAAATGCCCCCATTGTGCCAGTAAAAATGCCCCCAGTGCCCATGTGCCAGTAAAAATGCCCCCAGTGCCAGTAAAAATGCCCCCAGTGCCCCATTGTGCCAGTAAAAATGCCCCCAGTGCCAATAAAAATGCCCCCAGTGCCCCATGTGCCAGTAAAAATGCCCCCATTGTGCCAGTAAAAATGCCCCCGGGGACCCATTGTGCCAGTAAAAATGCCCCCAGTGCCCCATTGTGCCAGTAAAAATGCCCCAGTGCCAGTAAAAATGCCCCCAGTGCCCCATGTGCCAGTAAAATGCCCCCAGTGCCAGTAAAAATGCCCCCAGTGCCCCATTGTGCCAGTAAAAATGCCCCATTGGCCAGTAAAAATGCCCCCAGTGCCAGTAAAAATGCCCCCAGTGCCCCATTGTGCCAGTAAAAATGCCCCCAGTGCCCCATGTGCCAGTAAAAATGCCCCCAGTGCCCCATTGTGCCAGTAAAATGCCCCCAGTGCCAGTAAAAAATGCCCCCAGTGCCCCATGTGCCAGTAAAAATGCCCCCATTGCCAGTAACAATGCCCCCATGTGCCAGTAAAAATGCCCCCAGTGCCCCATGTGCCAGTAAAATGCCCCCATTGTGCCAGTAAAAATGCCCCCAGGGCCAGTAAAAATGCCCCCGGGGCCCCATTGTGCCAGTAAAAATGCCCCAGTGCCCCATTGTGCCAGTAAAAATGCCCCAGTGCCAGTAAAAATGCCCCCAGTGCCCCATGTGCCAGTAAAATGCCCCCAGTGCCAGTAAAAATGCCCCCAGTGCCCCATTGTGCCAGTAAAAATGCCCCATTGTGCCAGTAAAAATGCCCCCAGTGCCAGTAAAAATGCCCCCAGTGCCCCATTGTGCCAGTAAAAATGCCCCCAGTGCCCCATGTGCCAGTAAAAATGCCCCCAGTGCCCCATTGTGCCAGTAAAAATGCCCCCAGTGCCAGTAAAAATGCCCCCAGTGCCCCATGTGCCAGTAAAAATGCCCCCATTGCCAGTAACAATGCCCCCATGTGCCAGTAAAAATGCCCCCAGTGCCCCATGTGCCAGTAAAAATGCTACCAGTGCCCATAAAAATGCCCCCATGTGCCCCCAATAGAGCTCCGGTCGGTGCTACAATAAAAAAAAAATTAACCCTTATACTTACCTCCATGGTGCTGGCAGCGATGCGATGCAGGCCTCTTCCGGCCTGTGTCCCGCGCTGTACGGCTCAGGCGGCGCGATGACGTCATCGCGCCGCCTGAGCCGGCCTCTGATAGGCTGCAGGCCTAGTGCCTGCAGCCTATCAGAGGAACGGGCAGGGGAGACGCCTCTCCCTCCCCTGCCGCAGTACAATACAGGCATCTGATAATTGGCGGTGCGGCCCTGCAAGGGGGGACTGGACCGGCCCACGGAGGGCAGCGGCCCTTCTGGCATTTGCCAGAAGTGCCAGACGTCCAGTCCGGCCCTGTACACTACACACACATAGCACCCAGCTTTTAAAAAGCCTAAGGAGCTAAACTATGGAATGGAAGGGCTCATCTCCAGCTGCTGCTGTAATTTTAAAAACTGGATCTGGATAACCTGAGGGAACTGGATGAGTCCCATTCCTGGCCGTGCCCTAAAGATGGACGTGCATGTGAAGTGCAGAACATTTCACTGCAATGTACATGCAAGCACCAGATGGGGTGCTGAAGGGAAATGGAAGACAACTGATTGCTGGGGGTCGAGCAAGGGATCAACTTATCGGCAAAGGATCCTAAGGCCTCACCATTTCCATTTTGAGAACCACAAACCGAAGATCTGAAAAATACAGATGCCGCCTGGTTCTACTACAAGTAGCTACATATCTCCACAAAACGGACAAGGACAGGACATGCTCTATGAGTTGTGGAGTGGCCACATGAATGCGGGCAGTACACGGAGGACATCTGTGTGCAGTCCACAGTTTCTGAAGCGAACCCATAGAAATAAAAGGGTCCACATACAATTCGCAAAAACTCCGGATCAGACGTGGACCAAAACTACAGTCATGCGCATGATGCCTAACAACTAGGGATGATCCAAAGCGGAGAACCCCTTTAATGAGCACATTTGTTGTATTTAATTCTGTACGGTGGAGCCATTTCCTTACGCTGTGTATAATCTGAGTCCTACTTTAAAATCCTAATTAAATAATACAGTTTCTCACCTCAAGGTGAAACCTATAAATTATACATTTTTGACACCTTCTTAAATTCCCTGGAGCTGTTTTGTACCAAGTTGGAGAATTAAAAAAAAAAAAAAAAAAAAAAACATATTTGCAGTACGAAACACTAAGAAAATGCAAACTTCAGCAGTTCCCTGCGCAGTGTATAAATAACGTTAATGCAGTTTTCGCTTTAGGTGAGAAGTCAGGCAATTTACCGTCTCCTCATCTTTGCCTCCAAAAATACTATTTTGTTCCAGTTTTCTAAAAATAACGGAGATTGGAGAGATATTCCTCCCGGAGCTGCTGGAGATTTATTGGCTGCACTGACCATCACTCATTATCTGCTAATATACATACCCTGGCTGGTCTGGGCCTTTAAGGGTAGATGGGCATTATACAGGTAGACTTCCCAACTCAAGGCCCCCTCCTCTGCGATGCAGGACACATCAACATAAGTAGAGATAAGCAAAGTTATGAAAAATTTATTTAAAAGTTATTTCCATCAGTTATTATGAGCCAAAACCAGGGGTGGACACTAAACAGAGATCAGGTATAATGAAAAGATCTGCAACTGTTTGGTGTTTTTGACCCGCACCTGGTTTTGGCTGACAATAACTGATGGAAATAACTGATCAAATAACTGATATGTGAACAACCCCTTAAGCTTTTCCAATGTGCTTTCCTGGACATTCCCCCTGGGGTCCTGTTAATCAAATGAAGGGGAATGTCCAGGGAAGCAGAATGGAGGCCCTGCCCTTGGTGCACTTGAAGGTGTTGTCCAGAATTAGAAGACGCATGGATTTTTTATTCAAAAAATAGCACCACCCTATATAATGTAATTGATTTCAGTTACTATGTAAGAACTACTGTTGATCTGTATGTACATCTATTTAATACCTATGTACTATTATCGCTTTTATGTATTGTTGTACCTTGTTTGACATGTCTATATTCAAAAATTCAAAACTAAAATAAAATAAAAATTAGTGTCTCTCAAAAAATAGCACCACCTCTGCCTATGGTTGAGTCAATTATTGCAGCTTTTCATGGCAGCTGAGCTGCAATAACAGACATGACCCAGGGACAGGGGTGGTACTATTTGGGAAGAAAATAGCCATATTTTTCTAATCCTGGACAACCCCTTTAAGCCCTCATTTGCATTTTTTTAAAAAACTCATTTCTACTAATTGTTGTAACAGATCGGGGGATGAAAAGTATGCTTTTATTCAGCCACTGCAGCCCTTCCAGGCATTATGGCTGGGTTAATGGGGTTGATCCTGCTGCCCTTTAAGCATCGGAGTGACTTCTTTTACCCCAGCTTCACCTCTGGGTAGGAGTTATGGTGGTAGATACCTGCCACGTTCAGTGGGTTTTCCGTGAGAGAAGTCTACTGCACGTTATCAGGTTATTAATCTATATGGAAACGAATGAGAACACGCTTCTGTAAATATAAGGTTTCGTGAGTCCTCGATCTAATCAAATTGCCGAGCCCCCCCCCCCCCTCCCGGGCGAGTTTATTTAAAAATCATCGAGTTCTTCAAACAAGAAGAAAAGTGTTCGCTTCTAATTTACATGTCAGGTTATATTATGTTTATCGGAAGCGCTCCCTTTCACAACGAGGCGTCGTCAATAAATAATGACTCTACCTTGGAAATTGCGATACGAGGATACGGCGGATTATAATAACTAAAAATAAAACTATAAAATAAGTCAGAGAGAGAGGAAAATGAGAATTGAATCACGAAAGATATGTAAAGAAAAAAAACATGATCAAGAGGTTTCCTAAGGAAAAGCGACATTTCATTATCTTTGGGTTCTTTACCGACGTGTAAACCTGGCAGGGCTGATGGAATGGAGTCACTGAACGCTAACATAAAAAAACGTAATAAATCTGCTGAAGGTGGCAGCACTTAAAGGGTTATAACCATCTCAGCAGGGGCGTTGCTAGGTTCTCAAAAGATCCGGGGCCCAAGCCCCAATGAATATGGCCCAATTCTCTATGTCGACCCTCGTCCCAACAGGAGAACATACCTCACATTCAGTGCCTCCAGGTGACATCTCCTCTGATATAGATCTTCTCTGTCATCATCTTCTCCATTCGGTCCGGACAACTCTCAGCCGCTCCTCGTCTCTGTACACACACAGACATCTTATCTTCCTTATCTTCCTCACATTTCTATCCTCATCCCCCAACCTGGAGTCCTCACAGCCTTATCCTGCTGCTCACTGTGCCCCCCAAAACCTCCAAATACTATCCTGGAGAAATAATAGTGCCCCCCATAGTAATAGTCCTACCAGTAGTAATTCCCTCATTAGTAACACTGCACCCTACAGTGACCCCAGTACAGATAATGCTCCCCAAGAGTGTCCCTATTAGTAGAAGAGTCCTCCAGTGTTAATAATGCCCTTACTGAGCTCCCAGTAGTAATAAGGCCCCCTATTATTCCCCCAGTGGTAATAAAACTCTGTACAGACCCCTCAGTAGTAATAAGGCCCCCCATAGTGCTCTTAATAGAAATAAGGCGGATCTATAAGTCCCTCCTATAAAGCCCCCAGTAATAAGAACGTCTAGACTAGAGACCGAGAGATTAATCGCCAAAGAGAGTAAAACTAACCCTAAAATGTTCTTCAATTATATAAATATTAAAAAGTATAAACCTGAAGGTGTCGGCCCCTTACAGAGTAATGAGGGGAGAGTTGCAGAGAGCGATGAGGAGAAAGCGAAGCTACTAAATATCTTTTTCTCCACTGTATTCACTGAGGAAAATAAACTGTCAGATGAAATGCAGAGTATAAAAGTAAATTCCCCTTTAAAAGTGCCCTGTCTGACCCAGGAAGAAGTAGAGCTGCGTCTTAAAAAGATTAAAATAGACAAATCGCCAGGACCGGATGGCATACACCCCCGTATCCTAAGAGAATTAAGTAATGTCATCGACAGACCCTTATTTCTGATATTTAAGGACTCTATACTGACGGGGAGTGTTCCACAGGATTGGCGCATAGCAAATGTGGTGCCAATATTCAAAAAGGGTCCAAAAACAGAGCCCGGAAACTATAGGCCAGTAAGTTTAACTTCTGTTGTGAGTAAACTGTTTGAAGGTTTTCTGAGAGATGCTATCTTGGAGTACCTCAATGAAAATAAGCAAATAACTCCGTATCAGCCTGGCTTCATGAGGGATCGGTCATGTCAAACCAATTTAATCAGTTTCTATGAGGAGGTAAGTTCTAGACTTGACCACGGCGACTTAATGGATGTGGTATATTTGGACTTCTCCAAAGCGTTTGACACGGTACCACATAAAAGGTTAGTATATAAGATGAGAATGCTTGGCCTGGGAGAAAATGTCTGTATGTGGGTAAGTAACTGGCTCAGTGATAGAAAACAGAGGGTGGTTATTAACGGTAGATACTTAGATTGGGTCACTGTAACTAGTCGGGTACCACAGGGGTCAGAATTGGGTCCTATTCTCTTCAATATATTTATTAATGATCTTGTAGAAGGCTTACAAAGTAAAATATCAATTTTTGCAGATGACACTAAACTGTGTAAAGTAATTAACACAGAGGAGGACAGTACACTGCTACAGATGGATCTGTATAGACTGGAGGCTTGGTCAGAAAAGTGGCAGATGAGGTTTAACACTGACAAATGTAAGGTTATGCATATGGGAAGGAATAATGCAAGTCACCAGTACATACTAAATGGTAATGCACTGGGTAACTCTGACATGGAAAAGGACCTAGGAATTTTAGTGAACAGCAAACTAAGCTGTAGAAACCAGTGTCAGACAGCTGCTGCCAAGGCCAATAAGATAATGGGTTGCATCAAAAGGGGCATAGATGCCCGTGATGAGAACATAGTCCTGCCACTTTACAAATCACTAGTCAGACCACACATGGAGGACTGTGTACAGTTCTGGGCTCCTGTGAACAAGGCAGACATAGCAGAGCTGGAGAGGGTTCAGAGGAGGGCAACTAAAGTAATAACTGGAATGGGTGGACTACAGTACCCAGAAAGATTATCAAAATTAGGGTTATTTACTTTAGAAAAAAGACGACTGAGGGGAGATCTAATAACTATGTATAAATATATCAGGGGTCAGTACAGAGATTTCTCCCATCATCTATTTATCCCGAGGACTGGGACTGTGACGAGGGGACATCCTCTGCGTCTGGAGGAAAGAAGGTTTGTACACAAACATAGAAGAGGATTCTTTACGATAAGAGCAGTGAGACTATGGAACTCTCTGCCTGAGGAGGTGGTGATGGTAAGTTCACTAAAAGAGTTCAAGAAGGGACTGGATGTATTTCTGGAGGGTAATAATATTACAGGTTATAGTTACTAGAGATGGGTCGTTGATCCAGGGAGTTATTCTGATTGCCTGATTGGAGTCGGGAAGGAATTTTTCCCCCTAAAGTTAGGAAAATTGGCTTCTACCTCACAGGGTTTTTTTTTTGCCTTCCTCTGGATCAACTTGTAGGAAAACAGGCTGAACTGGATGGACAGATGTCTTTTTTCGGCCTTACAAACTATGTTATGTTACTATGTTTAATGTCTCCTGGATTTATAATACTCCTTCAGTGCCCCCAGTATTTATATCGCTCCCCCTACTGTTATAATGCTCACCCTGAAGTGCCCACTGTAGTTATATTCCTCCCTTTAGTGTCCTCAGAAATTATAATTCCTCAGCCCCTCCACCATACAGTCCCATGTAAATAAAGCTATTTCCCTCCTGAGTAAACATCCCTCTCTATCTACAGCCCCCTCCAAATATAGTCCCATGTAAATATCACTCCCTCCGACAGCCGCCTTCAACATGTCCCATGTAAATAACATCACTCCACGCCACAGTCCAATGTAAATAAGGCTACTTTCACACCAGCGTTTTTGCTGGATTCGTCATTATAATACAAACGTCTGCATCTGTTCTGAACAAATCCGGTTGTATTATCTTTTAAATAGCCAGTTTGGATCAGTTTCTTCATGAGGACACTAAAACGCAGCAAGAAGCGTTTTAGTGTCCGCCTCCAAAACGGAATGATGACTGAACTGAAACAAAACTGATGCATTCTGAATGGATTCTTTTCCATTCAGAATGCATTAGGACAAAACAGATCAGTTCAGGACCGTTTATGAGAGACTGTGACGGATCTCGCAAGTGTGAAACTAGCCTAATGCTAGTTTCACACCTGCGGCAGGGGACTCCGGCAGGCTGTTCCAGCGGGTGAACAGCCCGCCGGATCCGTGCTGCTGCAGGTGCACGTGTGGGGCCAGAACTATGCTCCGGCCCCATTCACTGTACTGGGGGAGGGCCACAGATCCGGCCACAGCATGGCAATCCTTGCCGAGAGGCGGCCAGAACAAAAGTACAACATGCCGTAAGTCCCATGCCGCAGGTGTGAAAGTACCCTTACAGAACCCTGAGACCATCTTTTAAGACACACCAACCCTTTAAAAGACGGTAGTGGCACTGCTGCTTCCACACCGCAGTGTGCTCTGCCAGGAGAGTCAGGGCTCAGTCCATATAATCGGTGCTGCCGCTCATAAGCCGGAGGTAAAATTTGCTCCCTCTTCGGATGATGGGTAGTTATGCAGATAACATGTCACCTGCTTATGGAGGGAAGCAGGAGGCCATTTTAGCAGTTTGAACAGAAGCCCACATGGTGGTCTTGCATCCCCCCCTTGTGGTGCAAACCAGCGAAAATGCCTGCTGCAGCAGCCACGCTTCTACATACAGTATATATATATATATACATATATATATATATATATATATGAAATCTGTAGGCTCCAATAGCTTCCCTTACAACAGATTTTGTCCTATCTTAGGTATTTTGCTTTAGAAATGTCCCCCAGATGACACCCTAGGTGGTCTCCTACACAGTAGCTGAAACTACGGCACATGACAAAGCTGTATGCAAGGACTCTTTACATACGACAGACCCTTAGGCACCCCATGGCGCTTCTGTGAAGTAATGCCTTGTTGACCGATCCTGGCAGAGAGGTAGCTATTAGTGTTGAGCGAGCATGCTCGGCCGTACTCGCTGTTCGGCCGAGCATGCCTAGGCCGAACACAGAGTGTACTCGAGCGCAATGCTCGAGTCCCCTTCCCCGCACCAAGACGGATCCGTCATGACCCCAATGCAAGTCAATGGAGACGGATCCCATTCAAGTCTATGGGAGTAAACCAGGCACCCCCCGCTTGGAAGTGCCTGGTTTACACAAGTGGCCAAATTTTTTTTTTAAAAAGTACAAAGACAGACACACAGAGACACTACTTACCTTCCCTGGCAGCTCCCTCCTCCCGTCCAGCAGGAAGACGGCGCGCAGAGTGGAGAAGGACAAAAGGGGGGACCCCATGCCATATTTTAAAATTATTTAATTATTTTTGAAAAAAAATGGCATGGGGTCCCCCCTTTTTTCCTTCTCCAGCCAGATACAGCCAGCAGCGGCAGCCTGGCACTACCAGGGTGGGAAGGGACACGGTTATTGGCCCTTCCCAGCCTAACAGTAACAGCCTGCCCCTGCCCCAGAACCGGACCCTTAATTTAGGAGGTCCGGTCCTGTGGGTACCCGGCTCTTCCCGACACCCCTGGTGGTGGTGGGTGCCAAGGTAATAGATGTCGGGGTTAGTGCTGGCCATACCGGAGAGCTCTAAGCCCAGTATTAGTAATCAGAGCCGTATGTAGATAGCCGTGATTACTAAAACTGCAGTGTGGAAAAAAAACACACATAAAATATTTTATTGAAATAAATACTCCCCCAGACCCCTGTTTGACCATTTTATTTAAAAAATAAAAAAGCTGGTCCGACGTAAACCAACGAATCCGACGTAGTCCTCTGCATTCACGATCCTGCAAAATAGAAAACAAACAAACAAAAACAGACCACTTACCTCCACAGGCTTCTTCTTTGTAGTAATTCCTCCCGTCCAGCAGGTGGCGCTGTGGTAAAACTTACCACTCTGCGCGGCCGTCTTCCTGCTGGACGGGAGGAGGGAGCTGCCAGGAAAGGTAAGTACTGTCTCTGTGTGTCTGTCTTTGTACTTTTTTTTTAAATTTTGGGCACTTGTGTAAACCGGGCACGGGCTCTGGTTTACTCCCATAGACTTCAATTATGCTCGGGTGCTTGGCCGAGCACTTGAGGACCCCTGAGTGCTCGGCCAGAGCACCCGAGCGTACAAACACCTGGGTGCTCGATCATCACTAGTAGCCATGTCTGCGTAATCAGTCTCCGTAGTTAGGTTTGTATTGTTTCTGCTCCATAAGACCTCTCTAAGTAAAGATTATGCAATAGGCTCACCATTAGTGATGAGTGAACTTCAAGTTTTGAAGTTCGGGTGTATGTCAAATTGCATTATGGATTCCGTTATCTCGGACTTTCCTGCATAATGGAAACCGGACAGATCCATTATGCTGGCCTTTTATTATGACAGAATGCATATGCATTCCATCATGGAATTGCTTTATGGTCCATGGTTTGGTCCAGCACATACGTGAACTCGAACATCAAAAGTTGAAACTCCCACATCCCTACTTACCATGAAAAAGCATCGATAAAACGAGTTGCAGAAAATCACAAAATCAACACTGCTACATCTGTATGTGGTTAAAAAAAGAGATATTATAAATCATCATGTGAGCATATTAGATATACTTTTACACCATACCGAAATAGTGTATGGACTTTCCTGTAGGTGGAGGAATGGTTCTTTTCCCCTTGAGCAGCTCTTCATAAATCTTCTTCAGACAAGGTAGAAGCCGGCGCGTGATAGCCTCATAAATATTCAGCATTCTGATTTGTTGTTTTTGGAGTAAACAGAAATATGTGTTTTTTTATGGAAGGAGTAATGAGCAGATAATGTAAATACTGTTATCAGGACGCTCGAGGGTTCACAAAAAAAGGAGAAAAACAAATTTGCTCACATAAAGTAGATATAAAAATACAGTAAAAGCAAAATATTTCACCTGAATTTGTTGTAAATAGAGATGAGCGAACTTCTTAAAATTGGAATCTAGGTGGATTTGATTTGTGTCCAAATAAATTTGAATTGAATGAAAAGTACCCCAGTTTTTCTCTCTCCTTGGTTCTCCTGATTCTGATCAGACACAATTTGAATTAGGTGGAATCAGAACTTTTTTGAAAAATTTGGCTCAAAGTTTTGAATTTTAAAATCAATTGGCTCAGCTCATAGTTGAAGAGTATGTAGCAGAAGTCTATGTTATTCCATATAAACACCAGTGGTGCACATAGAAGAGGGGTGCCCCTTAGAAAGATGGACATTATGTTTTTGACCTTTGGCCAATAAAGTCAACCAGGCCTGAGTTCTTTCTCTCCAAGGGCCCCATAGCAGCTGAATAGATGCCTCTATATCACATATGCCCTTGAACTCAATGTAGGGTTTCCCCGAAGTTAGATATTGATGAGCTATCCTCAGCTGTTTCCAGCAGTGGACATAGCCAGAAGGAGAAGTCTCTGTCCGTTGTGTAGTAGATGGAGCTCATTACTAAAGCCCTGCTCCCATTTACTTGAAGGGAAGCTGAGCTGCAATATCCTGGCACAGCCACAACATAATGTATGGAACCTTCTGGGTTCTGTTTGAAATGGCTCTAACATTTGCTGATCTCGCTTCTTCAGTCTCCCATTGACTTGACATCGGCAACATCTAAGAATAAAGACAATAAATAAAACCGGCCCTCTTGGTCATGTTAAATGATACACTAAGTGCATGTCTACATGTGGTCATCTTTAGTTTACTAGAGCTAGAGCAGGGCTCACCATCCTCCGGCACTCCAACTGTTGTGAAACTACAATTTCCAGAACACTACATTCACTTCTGAGTTCTGAGAACATTTGAGCAAAGTTGGCATACTGATAGACAGATGTGCAACTACCATAGCGGAAGACCATGCGACTGCTATGGGGCCCAGGGCAAGAGGGGCCCCAGTCTTAGTTGGGATCAACTCCTCTTCTACTGGAGGTGAAAACTTGGTCAGGACTCTACCCTCTAAAGGAACAACTTTTAGCAAATGAGGCAGTGGAAAAATGGCCCCAGGGTCATTGAAAAGGGTTTAGGTTGAAACCCTACTGTCATGTATGGCATTTGATCCTAGTTGCTATGGGGTCCTTACTTCTCTATGTAAGCCACTGCTGTTAGAGGTAGTTTCACAACAGCTGGAGTCCTGGAGGCTGGTGACCCCTGCTCTAGCTCTAGTAAACTAGAGATGACAACAGGTAGACATGCACTTAGTGTATCATTTATTAAGACCATCGGTGTCAGTTTGCTGTAGGAGGAAGAGGCAAAGTTATGTGGAGGTGGAGTCCTCTACATCACCTTGTCACTTCCTCCAGCAGGACACGAGAGAATCTAACATTTACAGCTCCTATGTTGGAGTAGATTTAAATAATTTTGTATACCAAAAACTAGCTTACCGAATGAGACGGGCCTACCGGACCGCCCTCACCCCCGTCCATGCCATGCCCCCATTTTTTAAACCTGTTGTCAAAGTGGGATGAGCGGAAAAAAGTTGCAGATTTTTACCACAAAATGGCTTGCATAAAAATCTGAGACCAATATCCGACACATAAGTGGTATATATCAGTACAATAATCGGCCCCTTGGTGTCCAATTTAGCATGACCACTAGGACATGTTATGCACAGTGCTGACGTTCGAGCTAGAGCAAAGTTTATTTCAATTGATTAGTTATCCGCTATGGACAAGTGAAACAGTCAATTAGCTCGCTTGCTCTTTAGCTATATTTCCCTCGAATAAGGCAAAGGAGGCCCAAATAATTATCTTTTAGAGTGTTTTAGCCTCATATACAGAAAATATATCTCTATAGCAACAAATCTGCCAGCTGGCTAGAAAATGTTCAAGTTTTTTTTCAAGGAAATTTTGAATTTTTGCTTTCTCTCATTCACTAAAGTACAGGGCGCAGAGGTCTTTGTAACACCCAAGCCCTGATACCTCAGAGGGCCCACAAAAGATGGCTCTGCACCACCGGTACTATAAAAGACGTGGGACAGATGGGGTTCCTGTTTCATATTTTGCACTGAGGTCCAGGAGCTTAGAACATCTGTGGTACCAATATGGTGGATTGCGAAGATATTATATAAACTGCTACAAAATAATCTGTTGTAGGAATCAGGGGACCATCAAGCGATGCATCAGTAACATGTTACATACAGCCCGTAGTAGCAGACCACAATATCTAGTAGAGATGAGCGAATCATTCAAAATTTTATTCGCCGAACATTCGTCGAACTTTTTATAAGATTCGTATATTCGACGAATATATTCGTTGAATCTGCGTACAAAATATAAGTTATTATATGGCGTTTAGCGAACATTTGCGCACTAATAACGAATGTTCAGTTTTAAAAGGTACGGAACTTTTGTGAACACATACGCATGAGCGTACAAATTGCGTACGAAAATGACGGGCTTTGCTGGAGAGGAATGGTGGAGCAGGAGGAACGCACTGAGTCTGACCCCTGGCTACATATGGATACTGTATCAGCAGATGACAGCAGATCATCCGGCTGAGACTGAGATGAGCGTGCCATCCACTCCACTACCTCATCCACTTTCTCCTCCACTACAATTTTGCACCTTGGTGGGTGAGCCTGGTGGAACACAGGCCAAGTATTGCGAATACTACAAGTAGAACCTCCGGCTACAGGTCCTTTGGCACTGCTGCCTTGTGCCACCTTCTCCTTTTTTTAGAGCTCGAGGTCTGGCTGGAACTGGACCCCTTTTGCTTATCCATTCCAGACATTTTTCACTTCACTCTGTGGCCCTGCAGTTGGGCTTTGTCCCTGTATCTCCCTGACTCTCCCTATCTCTCCCTGTCTCTCTCTCCCTGCCTGATTAATTACTAGCCCTGCACTTGCCCTGCACTTGCCCTGCAGTATCCCTGATATTTGTAATATGGATTCCCAGAACAATTACACCCCAATTTCAACAACACAGGTCTCAGAGTCTCAGAACTTCACACACAGTGCTTCTGCTCGTCTCAGCAGTCGCAGCAGAAGTGATGCGTCACTGGCTTACCGAGCCTGAGCCAATCAGAGCAAGCCCTGCCCACTAGATCAGGTGACCGCTTTCTTCCCGGGCTTTTGCTCATGAATAACGAACTAACAGTAAAAATTCTCTAATTACTTGAATTCATACGCAACAGCGCATAGAGTAACTTATACGTAGCAATAGCGTACAATTTATCGGACAAGTACGTAGCGAATGCGTAGAAAGCCTTAGGAACATTTTCGAATCTTAACGGAGTGAATCACCTAATATTCGGATTCGCTTCGCAGCTGAAAATTTCCAAGATTCGATACGAATCAACGAATAGATTCGCTCATCTCTAATATCTAGTGAGTTCTTATGGTGGACTTTTCTCGGTTTCAGTGAATCTCAGTTACCGCTCCAGTGAATCCTACTGACGGCGACGGCCGCTAAAAATCCTGAGAATAAAGCTAATTGTATTAATGGAAGGGCTGCCAAGGTCTCACACATTAGTTTTATTGATTAATGAATATAGAAAACGAATGTTTCTCTTGAGAGAACTTGGGAATGCATAATTAATACAGGTGGAATAATGTAATTCACCACTTTCTGAGACGTTGGCACCCGTCACGTAGGGCACATCCCAAGTCAATGTCAGCAAGTCCTGGCGACAAAGGTGAAATCATGAGAACATTGCTTCTTTCTGTTCACAGTCTAATGGCCCTTGCACATTGTCCAAGCATCGGGTCAATTATCGGGAACAACTGTCCGGTGTAAAGTTGCTGCCCATCAGTCGACAATTGAGAAGAACGTTAGTTTGTTGGGTGAACGCATCTTTCATGTGGCACCTAAAGTCATCGTTTGTCAGCAGCACATCGCCCAGTGTACACAGTGATTGCGGTTGTCATCCAGGTTTACCTTTAATGAAGGTAGATAATGCAAAAGGTTTGGGGCTGAGAGGAGAAGGCCTTCTTCTTTTCCAAAAATGAAATCATTAAATTTTAACAGCTTCCGATGAAGTCAGTGGTAACTGGGGCATCAAGCTTTGCATCCTGTGTTGCTTGAGAGTGTTTGATGTATGAGTATGGGGAAATGGATGCAACACTATGGCCCATACTAAGTCTTGCTTCTGGGCCTAGGAGTATGCCCCTGGTGGTCCCTCACTCACTTAGCCTCAGGTCATGTGAAAGACACTTTAAACAAGCAGAGATCAAAGTTTGCAGGCTAATGGTCTAGCATCGAGGGGTGTAAGAGAACCCTAAAGGTGCCTATACACATGCAACAAAAGGTTAGGTGAAAAATGATTGGCCAGGACAGATATGTGATCCGCATGTTGCTGGCTGAATTGTTCATGCAAACAATTTCATAGAAGATTGATCAGCCCCAGTGCTGCCTATCATTATCTCATGTGTATGGCTGAATTAAAAAGAAGATATGGCTGGCGGTTATTGAACGATTGAACTGAACATGTGTGGCCACCTGAGCGATGTTATTGAGGTGGACAGAGAAATATCAAAATAAATAAACAACAGGTGGCGCTATATGGATACATTTTATTGACTAGTTCAGTGGCTATATGCAATTTTTAATTACATACAACAAAAAAAGTATTTCAATCCAGTTGCTGGTTTGAAAAAATTATTTTTGGTGGGACAACTCCTTAAACATTTTGGCAGGTTGCTTTTGCTATGCTTTGATATTTCACCCCAATGGCTAGCTATGACTTTATAAGTACTGTAAATCAAACAGGGTAAACTGGTAAACTACAATGCACATGTTCAGAGTTAGATTTAGTTACCTACAGGCAAGGGCGGATTGGCCATAGACCTTACAGGGAAATTTCCCAGTGGGCCGATGCCCAGGGGGCCCACCCAAGCTCTCCTGACGGCCACAGGTCAGGTACATAATGATCTGATGCTTAACGGCCACAGGTGCCCTCCTTAACTCAACTGTATTACCGTCTGCAGGACCATGATACAGTTGGATAATGGGGCGAGAGCAGAAGTTTTTTGTTCTGCACTGGGGTACTTGATTCTGCTGGGGCAGTATTGTGTGTTTCACTACGGTATATTTTATTGGTATTATGCTAATTAACTGAATTTGTGCGCATTGGCGTACAAATCAACATTACAGTGCGGGGAAGAGACTCGAGCATTGCGCTCGAGTACACTCTGTGTTTGGCCGAACACCGAGCGGACCCGAGCGTAGGCATGCTCAGCCGAACAGCGAGTTCGGCTGAGCATGCTCGCTCAATACTAGTCACAAGCCTTCGGCAGGATGGTGCTTATCGGTATTTATGCAGTAACGGTATTTATGTGCACAGTAGTTCTAAAAATTGAAAATTATACCTGAATTTTCCCCAAAAGTTCTGATTCTAACAAACTTTAATTTTGTGTGATTTGATTCAGGAGAACAAAAAGAGAGAGAAGGAGATGGAGAGACTTTTCCAAGCCATCGGGGAACTTTCAATTTGGAACTAATTTATTCAGACCCGAATCGAAACAGCTAGCTGATTCGGCTGAACTGGACCCAAACTGAAGTTTAAATAGTTGCTCATCTCTACATAATACTCCATAGATGACCTAAGTGCAGCAATGTTCAGGTGTCTGTCCATGGCGCCATGTATTGAGTGTGTAGTCAGTCAACGTTCCCTGAGCGTGTATCCCGTGATGTCTAGTGTTCAGCGAATCGAAGTCCATGAAGTGAACGTCAATACAAATTTCAGGGAAAATTCGATTTTCCGCTAAGCCGAATTTCCTTGTGCTTCATGGTAGCAAATCAATTTTCCCTGAAATGGTGTAAACAAATTAAAAAAAATAATCATGCTTACCTAATCCATTTGGTCGCGACTGGTTGGTTGCCGTCATCTTGATTGCAGATCTTGCACAAAATCCCTTGCACAGTGATGTATGACGTCACCACAACGGCTGATGTGATGACGTCATCATGGGCAGTGCAAGATTTTGCACCAGATCTTCAATGAAGATGGCGGCAGCTGGCCCATCGCAAGCAAATGGATGAGGTAAGTATGATGTCAAGTATTCTTTTTTTTTTAATATTAACACGGCTATGAACACGACATTTGAGGGGTACAATGACGTCGGGTGGCACAATTGTCACTCCCTTTCATTGCACCCACTACTTTGTGAAATGCGCTTTGTGACAAAGTAATTCATCACATACAGGGATGAGCGAACCCGATCTGAAAAGTTCGGGTTCGTACTGAACTTTGCGAGTTCGGGTACCCGGACTCGAACCAGGACTTTTTCACTGAAGTTCGGGTGATTTTATTATTTTACGTTATAACATAGTTATATCGGAAAATAATAGCATTCTTAAGACTGAATCCAAAAGAATATGGCCATTTAGGGGTTAAAAAAACAACACAACAACAACTCACCTCATCCCCTTGATCGCGCTGCAGCAGTCTCTTCTATCATCACAAAACAGGACCTGCAAAAGGACCTGCGATATGCGTGATGGCGTCACCACATGGGAGAGCACGGTGACGTCATTGCACACATTGCAGGTCCTTTGGCAGGTCCTGCTGAAAGAAGATAGAAGAGACTGCTGCAGTGCAATCAAGTGGATGAGGTGAGTTTTTGGTTTTTTATTAACCCCTAAATGACCATGTTCTTTTGCATTCTGTTTTAAGAATGTTATTATTTTCCGATGTAACCATGTTATAATGGAAAATAATAAGATAACTTTTGGGTCCCCATTGACTTCGGGGTCGAGTTTGGGTCCCAAACCGGGATTTTGACCTGATGTTCAGCCAGAAACGGAACTTCTTCGGTTTTGCAGATTTTATAAAATTCGACAAAGCAGTCGAACCGAATTTTTGAATACTTTGCTCAACACGAGTGATGTCATATTCCAGCTCATGATGCCTTTCTGTTTTATTTATTTCTTTCTTTGGGGGAAATAATAATATATTTAATGATACAAAACTCAAAAACCTACGGTCTCACTGAACTCATTCACCCAAAAATAAGAATAAAATCTGCCATCATATCACCTCATATTTACAACTCATTTTTTACCTAGATGCCAAAATACATCTCCCCTGCAGCTTCCTGACCCACATCTCCTCATTAAAATTCAGTTCTGGAATCACCTGTCTTCACGAAGAAAAAAAAAACCTGAAAGAAGCATTTCTATAATTAAAAATGAATTTACAAAGTAAATGATTGGAGGAGCCTTGAATGAATAATTTACCTTATCTTAAATGTGCTCTTTTCTAATTGGGCTGCCTACAAGGACAGGTTATTTTAAAATTAATTATCGTATGCATTAGACAAAATATCCAAATTAAGCAGTTCATTAACACGTAGTGGAGCCCTAATAGAAGAAATCCAATTTCAGGCATTTTTCATGTGTAATTGCATAACGATGTGTCTGCTTTATTTATAGCCGGATGCTGATGGCTTCTACCCACCAACCAAGTCACATGCCCTGGTAGGCCCTTCCCAAACTATGCCCCTGCTCCTGGTCTTCCCTGATGAGCCAAGAAACGTCCCCCCAAAACAAAGAATTATGCTGTCTTTTTTATTTTTCCCCAATGATGTTTTTCTTTCCAGCTTATTCCTGGATGGACCAGCCAAGATCAGGAGAAGTGTCTAAGACTACCATAAACCAGTGGCGTTCCTCCAATAGAGGGAGACCAAGTCACTGCTATTGGGCCCATGAGCAAGGGAGGCCCACTGCTCTGCCTCCATTGCACTTCCTAGTTTGTGAAGGAAAAATGCTGGATTGGAGGAGCAGCCTGTCAATCAGTGATCTGCTGTACTGTGCAACTCAGCAACTGAAAGCTGCTCAACCAATCAGCACTCTTCCTACAGGACAGAGAAGTGTTGATTGGTCTTCAGCTGAATTGAAGACCCGCCCACCGAAGCCCTTTGTAGTGATTTTGTGGGCTTCTGATCCATGCCGCCTCTCCTTGACATCTTGCAGATTGCCAACCCATTCAAGTCAATGGGTCCACATCCGTGATACGGAGCGCACACGGCCGGTGCCCGTATATTGCGGACCCACTGTTTGAGGTCCGCAATACGGGCACGGGGCACACACTCTCGTGTGTATGAGCCCTTACTAATAGAATGGCATGCTAAGGTAATAGCACCGGGTTCCAACCTCATTACTTGGGAAGGGAGCCCTTATAAAATTTTGCTATGGGGCCACATGATAACTAGTTATGCCCCTGCCATGAACAGTGTGGATAGAGTAGTCTGAGAATCTGCTGTTCATTTTACCCAAATGAAATAAAGACTGGAGGAACAGCCCCAGAAAGAATAAGGAAGGAACCAGGTATATGTTTTAACTTTGATGAACATACAGGGTGAGTCAAAAGTCTCAGGACACCATTTTATTTCAGAAACAAAAGGGAAAATAAAATATCTGAATACCATAGAAAGAAATGGGTGAGGGGGCCTATCTGTTAGGCTATGTCTGGAACATGGCCGCCCTCTTGAAAGCCGCCATATTGGATCAAGGGCAAATTTTTCCAATTGGAAGGGGGGTCATGTGGCATATCAAAGAAGGTGGTCATGTTCTGGACATAGCCTAAAAGATAGGCCCCTTCACCCATTACTTGCTGGGAGATTCAGATATCTCATTTTCCCTTTTGTTTCAGAAATAAAAGGATGTCTTTATTATACACCTGAGAGTTCCTTGAAGCCCTGAGTGCTTCCTTTATCAACTCAACCTCAGATGTTCCACAGAGTAGCAGGGATGATGACTATAATTCTTGCGTAAGGCTGTGGTGACTTGTTGGTGCAGTACCCCAGACCTCAGGCATCTCCAATGTTTGTTATGTTTCTACCATGTTCTTGTATTCGCAGAACACCAGCAGATCAGGTATGGTTGGCGTTAAGAATGGCACTTACCATCCTATTCCTCCCCTCTAGGTAGGAGTGGCCTGGTCCTATTTCCTGACAGGAGGGGGAGGTTGAGTCCAGACAGCACGGAGGAAGGAAACTAGAGCACATGCTAGAGCTCCTACTCCAAGGAACTGTAAATGGTTCTTCTGTGAGACCTCTCCAGGGAAGTTGCCAGAATCAAGAACAATGCTTCCAAGATGCTTTAGTGTGCCTAGAAAATAGAGTGATCAAAAAGACCACAGCTTCACAGACCCTGAGACCCTGCTGCCGGTGAGGGAAAGCAGGTCAGTTAAATCCAATGATCCAGGGGATCAACAAATGTCCTGATTTATGCACCTAATTGTTCAATAAAACTTAACATTTATTTATAGTGTTTAATACTACTGGTGACTAACACAGACATTTGTGGTTTAAAACTATCAGCAGATATAAGCAGACCTCATAGGCTAGTGTTTTTGGTACATGCAGCCACTGTGAATCCACTCACAGTGATCAGTTTAGAGCTTATTACTTTACTATCCCTGCTAGATGCTGCAGGGGTATCTCTTATGTAAAGCAGCTCCTTTTTCTTGGCTCTTTTATTGATATCACTGCCTGGTCTGCCTCCGCTGCCTAAAACACACACCAATCACACAAACATTAGCTGCCCCCCGACATGTTTCGCCGGATCACCAGCGTTTTCAGGGGTATGGGCAGGTAAGTATGTTGGGGGTGGGGACCACCTTTTATAACCTAAGTTGATGACCTCATAGAATCACCACCCCCTCCACATACCTGTTTAGCTATAGATGTTCCTCATTGGTCCTCTCTTTCACCCAGGGCGGCGCGCTTACCTCCGTCATATCCACTTACTCTATGTGGGATTTCTCACGCGATCTTCAACTTCCCGCGCATGCGCTGGGGCTTAGAGCAGATTTCTCACTATGTTTCCTATCGCGCATGTCCTAGGACTTAGAGTCTACTCACATTACCAGTCATTCAAAGCGCATGCTACGGGACTTAGAGTTTGCTCTGGTTTCTGATTATACAGGTTTCCTGCTTCATCAGAGATATCTTTACCTGCTTATCTATTGGTACCATGGCGATACTTATCTTCTATGCTAATTAGATTCATCCCTTCTTCCTTTGCAATTTTTAACTCTATCAAGTCTTCTTAGGATTAGTAGTTTGTTACCTTTTTCATTTATTCTTTTTATTCCAGGAGTTTATATGTCATCAAATTTTTTTGGAACTCACTTCCCTCTTCTTATGCCATCTATTGCTACTATACAGGTAGCCTTCTAGTCAGATCCTTGCGACGCACTGAACCTTAATATTATTATATTTACTATCCTGGCCTTTAAAAATCCTAATTCCTTATGAATTCACCTAGAAGGAATGCTAAGGGCTAAGGGAGGGGAGGGGGTAGAAGAGAAGGGGAAGGGAGAGTAGGGATGGGGGAGGGGAGAAATATTGCTTGAGGTCCTCTCTTCTCTTTATATTTTCATCTATTAGGTTCACTCCTAAAGAATTGTTTATCTTCATTTGGTCCCTCCATTTGTCTGTACTTCTGAGATTCCAGATCTTATTTCTTCCTTTATTTTGTATAGCCCTTTTTCCTCTTTATCTTTTTCCCCAAAAAAGGGGCAAACGTGAAGCCCTCATTTAGCCCATTTGGTGATAGAGATTCCAGCCTATATATCCATTTAGCCTCCTCTTGTTGTAACTTAATGTCTATATCTCCTTGTCTGGGGCCCATCTTCACCCTCTGTATTCCCCAGATTTTCAAATCCAATGGATTACTCCGGTGCTTGGTTCTCAGGTGTCTAGCTAGTAGGGGGTATCATCTTGGGTGTTCAGATTACTCAGATGTCTGGACACTCTCCTCCTCAGTTCCTGTATCGTTTTTCCTATGTATAGTTTCGGGCAACTGCATTGGATCGCATACACGACACCTATGGACCTGCAGTTAATATACTCCCTGACATCATATTTTTTGCCATCAACTGGATTGGTAAATTCTCGTGTCGGAACCATATACCTACAGAAGGAGCAGTTACCACAGGGATAAGACCCTTTCATGGTTAACCATGTTTCAACTCTATGTGTTCTATTTTGAAAATGGCTATGAACCATCATTTCCTTCAGGTTTTTCCCCCTTCTGTAGGTTATTGAGGGATAGCTTGATATCACTTCCTTTAGGTCTCCATCCGCTCGCAGGACATGCCAGTATCGCCTCAGAACCTTCATGACTGTCTGGTGTTGAATATCAAATGTTCCAATACATCTAATAATTGTATCTTCTTTTTTCTTATCCTTCTTTTCCAGAAGGTTCTCTCTTGTAATATTTTTTGCTTTCCCATAGGCTCTATGTAGAACTTTCTTTGGGTATCCTCTCTGTTGGAATCTACTATATAGGAGACTACTGTCTCTCTCAAAATTCTCCTCTGTTGAGCAGTTTCTTCTTGCTCTAAGATACTGGCCAACTGGAATTCCTGATTTAAGGGGCTGTGGGTGGTAACTCTCCCAGTGGAGGAAATTATTAGTCGCTGTTGGCTTTCTATATATCTCTGTTTCTACACTGCGGTCAGGTCGCAGAGATATTTTAAGATCAAGAAAATTGAGGCTTTGTTCCTGAATTTCTGCCGTGAAACGTAAACCAATTTCGTTCATATTTAATACTGTTGTGAATTCATAAAATTGTGATACAGTGCCATCCCAA
This sequence comes from Rhinella marina, assembly GCA_900303285.1. NCBI lineage: Eukaryota > Metazoa > Chordata > Amphibia > Anura > Bufonidae > Rhinella > Rhinella marina. The sequence goes on from ONZH01013567.1 coordinate 22,401, forward strand.
AAAATTAAAATATCATCTATATATCTTCCCCAAAATAAAATGTGTACTGTATACCTCCCATTGTGTTCCATGAAAACAAACTTATCTTCCCACCACCCCAAAAAAAAATTAGCAAAAGCCGGTGCGCAAATCGTGCCCATTGCTGTGCCAGTGATTTGTAAATAATATTCATTGTTAAAAATAAAATAGTTATGCGTAAGTATGAAATGTAATAATTTAATAACAAAATCATTATGTGGGTGAAATTGTGTACCTTTAGTGTTCAGAAACGATTGAACTGCTGCAATTCCTAATTTATGTCCAATACTCGTGTACAATGCCTCTACGTCCAAACTAGCTATTAGTGTATTTTTATTCACATACATACTCTGCAGTCTGACCACAGTGTCTTTAGTGTCCCTCAGATAGGAAGGAAGTGTCTGGACAAATGGTGAGATGATTTCGTCTACATAAGCACTAACCCCTTCACATATATTACCATTCCCGGAGACAATTGGTCTACCGGGGATGGGTTGTCGTTTTTATGTACTTTCGGAATCCCATAAAAAGTTGGGATAGTGGGTCTCGGATTGTACATGACTTTGAATTCCTCCTTGGTGATTAACTCACGTTCTTTTGCTTGGGTCAATAAAGTCTTTAGTTCCCTATTGTACTTTTCAGTTGGATTATTCTCCAATTTTTTATAGGTTTTACTATCTTTTAGGAGTTCCATCACCATAGTTACGTAATCACCTTTGTCCATTAATACTACATTTCCTCCCTTATCTGAGGGCTTTACTATTAGATCTTCCTCTTTTATCAGTTGATTTAGAGCCTCTTTTTCCTCCACTGGGAGGTTAGCGCCCACAGCCTCCTTCCTTGTTTTTATCTTTTGGAGGTCTTGGGTTACCAGGTCTACAAATGTCTGAATACTGGCATGTCCGGCGAATGGCGGAGTAAATCTAGATGCAGGAGAAAGTGAACTGAAGGGAGGTTTAGGATGGATAGGTTCCCCCAGGCCTTCCCTGTGAAGTTCTTCTAGTGCACTCAGTGCTTCTATTTCCCGTATATCCAAATTTTTGGGATTATTTTTATTTTTTAATTCTTTATATAGTGCCAGTTTTCTGGCAAATAGGTTAATATCCTTCACCCAACGAAAACAGTCAAACTGGGGGGCAGGGGTGAATGATAGTCCTCTTTGAATCAGAGATACAGTTTCAGGTTTAAGATTAAGGTGAGACCTATTTATTATTTGCATAGCTGCACCAGTAGTATTGCTCTCTATGCCTTCTGGTTGTAGCCCCATTTGTCCCTGTCCCTCAGTTGGACGCCTGCTGCTAAAAAAGACGTCGCCACTTGGGGCACTGGGAAATTGGTTGAGAGATTGGGAGGAGGCGCTGCTCCATTGTTTGATCCCATCACTGATATACTTGCTGATGTTTGAGGTACAGAGAAAGAGGATACTCCAGAGGACAATTTTTGGGTACAGGTCTGAGCAGGTTGCATCTCCTGACTTATATTTGTTGTTTCTGGCCATCGTTGATTAATATTCAAACTTTTCTTTTGTGTTTGCCCTATTCTATTTTTGGCTTTTCTTTTTACACTTCCTTTTTGGCCTCCTGTGCTACCTTCAGACTCAGATACTTCGGATTCAGATATATCTGTATATTGTTGTTGCCAGATTCCCCTTTTATTTGAGGGGAATCTATTCGTGTTTTTTATATAAATATGTCCTGTGTCGAAGTCCCTTTTATCCCTGTTATATTTTCGATGTTTGCGTTCTTTTATTTCAGCTTGTAATTGTTCTATGTTTTTTTGTAATCTACTTTCTAGATTAGCAAATTCAGATTGGGATCTGAATATTTGTATGTCTTGAATTTCCTTCTCTAATTGTTCTGTGGTCTTTAGGAGTACTTTTTTTCTCGTATTCCAAAATATAAACTTGCATCCGGAGAGAATTTTCTGTGAGCAGGGCCTCCCAACCCTTGATAAACTCAGTGTCCTCTTGGTGTGAGTTAGGGGTTATGTGTATTCTCATACCCCTATACACCAATTTTTGCTGTAAATACGTTTCTAAACTGGTGATCTCCCATATTGTTCTCACATATCTTTTATAGGTTTTATTGATTTCTCTGAAAGCATGGGCAATATCTCCTGTGTTAATTGGGAGACTTCCAGTTCAAAATACTCTATTTGCTTCCTGCAAGAATATTTGGCTACTAGGTTGATTAGATAGGAAGCTTGCCATATCAGGCTGAATCACTCACTGGGTTGAGCTTCTTACATACACTGGGCTAAATATCATAGAGGCTCTTATAGTGGGGGTTTACCCATAAAGGTCAGTCTAGTACAATCACTATTTTGGCCTCCTAGTGCACATTAGACAATTTTCCTAAATAGTTAAATCCAATGATCCAGGGGATCAACAAATGTCCTGATTTATGCACCTAATTGTTCAATAAAACTTAACATTTATTTATAGTGTTTAATACTACTGGTGACTAACACAGACATTTGTGGTTTAAAACTATCAGCAGATATAAGCAGACCTCATAGGCTAGTGTTTTTGGTACTGGCATGTCCTGCGAGCGGATGGAGACCTAAAGGAAGTGATATCAAGCTATCCCTCAATAACCTGAAGGAAATGATAGTTCATAGCCATTTTCAAAATAGAACACATAGAGTTGAAACATGGTTAACCATGAAAGGGTCTTATCCCTGTGGTAACTGCTCCTTCTGTAGGTATATGGTTCCGACACGAGAATTTACCAATCCAGTTGATGGGAAAAAATATGATGTTAGGGAGTATATTAACTGCAGGTCCATAGGTGTCGTGTATGCGATCCAATGCAGTTGCCCGAAACTATACATAGGAAAAACGATACAGGAACTGAGGAGGAGAGTGTCCAGACATCTGAGTAATCTGAACACCCAAGATGATACCCCCTACTAGCTAGACACCTGAGAACCAAGCACCGGAGTAATCCATTGGATTTGAAAATCTGGGGAATACAGAGGGTGAAGATGGGCCCCAGACAAGGAGATATAGACATTAAGTTACAACAAGAGGAGGCTAAATGGATATATAGGCTGGAATCTCTATCACCAAATGGGCTAAATGAGGGCTTCACGTTTGCCCCTTTTTTGGGGAAAAAGATAAAGAGGAAAAAGGGCTATACAAAATAAAGGAAGAAATAAGATCTGGAATCTCAGAAGTACAGACAAATGGAGGGACCAAATGAAGATAAACAATTCTTTAGGAGTGAACCTAATAGATGAAAATATAAAGAGAAGAGAGGACCTCAAGCAATATTTCTCCCCTCCCCCATCCCTACTCTCCCTTCCCCTTCTCTTCTACCCCCTCCCCTCCCTTAGCCCTTAGCATTCCTTCTAGGTGAATTCATAAGGAATTAGGATTTTTAAAGGCCAGGATAGTAAATATAATAATATTAAGGTTCAGTGCGTCGCAAGGATCTGACTAGAAGGCTACCTGTATAGTAGCAATAGATGGCATAAGAAGAGGGAAGTGAGTTCCAAAAAAATTTGATGACATATAAACTCCTGGAATAAAAAGAATAAATGAAAAAGGTAACAAACTACTAATCCTAAGAAGACTTGATAGAGTTAAAAATTGCAAAGGAAGAAGGGATGAATCTAATTAGCATAGAAGATAAGTATCGCCATGGTACCAATAGATAAGCAGGTAAAGGTATCTCTGATGAAGCAGGAAACCTGTATAATCAGAAACCAGAGCAAACTCTAAGTCCCGTAGCATGCGCTTTGAATGACTGGTAATGTGAGTAGACTCTAAGTCCTAGGACATGCGCGATAGGAAACATAGTGAGAAATCTGCTCTAAGCCCCAGCGCATGCACGGGAAGTTGAAGATCGCGCGAGAAATCCCACATAGAGTAAGTGGATATGACGGAGGTAAGCGCGCCGCCCTGGGTGAAAGAGAGGACCAATGAGGAACATCTATAGCTAAACAGGTATGTGGAGGGGGTGGTGATTCTATGAGGTCATCAACTTAGGTTATAAAAGGTGGTCCCCGCCCCCAACATACTTACCTGCCCATACCCCTGAAGACGCTGGTGATCCGGCGAAACATGTCGGGGGGCAGCTAATGTTTGTGTGATTGGTGTGTGTTTTAGGCAGCGGAGGCAGACCAGGCAGTGATATCAATAAAAGAGCCAAGAAAAAGGAGCTGCTTTACATAAGAGATACCCCTGCAGCATCTAGCAGGGATAGTAAAGTAATAAGCTCTAAACTGATCACTGTGAGTGGATTCACAGTGGCTGCATGTACCAAAAACACTAGCCTATGAGGTCTGCTTATATCTGCTGATAGTTTTAAACCACAAATGTCTGTGTTAGTCACCAGTAGTATTAAACACTATAAATAAATGTTAAGTTTTATTGAACAATTAGGTGCATAAATCAGGACATTTGTTGATCCCCTGGATCATTGAATTTAACTATTTAGGAAAATTGTCTAATGTGCACTAGGAGGCCAAAATAGTGATTGTACTGGAAAGCAGGTCAGACACCCATCACCTACAACAACCACCAGGAAAGACAAGAATGAAGTCTGTGTAATCCAGTGGTCACCTACATCCACAATGCCAGCTAGTGCCATTTAACTGCCACACCACAACCAGCCACCATACCTCCTCATCTGATGCCAGTTCCTGCACTTTGTATTTACTGCCTTCATGTGCCATAAGTTATATTTTGCACTAAATATAGAGACTTTTATATGTTTACTTTTTGCCTGCTTCTTCAAACCATTATTCCGCTGCACCGATCACCAAGGAGCAAAAGCCTGAGGGAATACCAGTAATATATCTCATCAGGGCCACTACCACTCCCATGCTCTGCACCGGTTCCTGCTGCCCTGCATTGGCAACAACTTCAGTTGCAGTGAAGAAACACTATAAACTCTATAAATGGAGTCAGTGGAGAAGACCTGGAAATCTTTTCACACTCTACACTACAGTTAGCTATGGCCAATTTGATGGTGATAAGGATGAACTTCCACAATTATTCTATCTGATTTGTGGTTTCTATTCACAATGGAAGCCATGAGGCTCTGCCAGATTTGTTGTATAATAAAATCCAAAATGAAGCTAACAAACCCCCTGACTTAAAGGGAACCTGTCATCTCCGAAACACCCCCTGAACTAGAGTAAGCGTTGTATAGTGTAGGTGATGCTGAATCCGAATATGTAATTTTTATCTTCGTACTCACTTCCATTCTGACTCTGAGCTCCCACAAACCAGCAGTAAAATGCACTCACTGGACTCCAGTTCTCACTCATATAATGGAGAGGACTCAAAGAAGAGACCAGTGAGTGCATTTTACTGCTGGTTTGTGGGAGCACAGCGTCAGAATGGAAGTGAGTATGAAGATAAAACATACATAATCGGATTCAGCATCACTTACACTATACAACGCATACTCTAGTTCAGGGGGTGTCTCAGAGATGACAGGTTCCCTTTAAATTAGAAATCATTTTCATGTTTTGGTGTCTTTCTGACAGCAAGAATAATTTAGCATGCTGCTCTATTCTTGACGTCAAATCTGACCCTTAATTGTTGTTGCAAATGTAAACAGGCCATGAAATTAGTGAATCACAGTTCACCAGATAAATCTGGGTTTAGCAGGTATGAGGAAAAACAAGTCTTTATGGATCGAAATTTGAGGAAAAATATGGACAGTACAAAAGTATAACTTCTTGTCCAATGTATGGGAATACAAGAAATACTCTACTATATGCACGAGAATATAACTAATATAATACAAGAATATAACTACTATAATACTGCTCCTATGTGCAAGAATATAACTACTATAATACTGCTCCTATGTACAAGGATATAACTACTATAATACTGCTCCTATGTACAAGGATATAACTACTATAACACTGCTCCTATGTACAAGGATATAACTACTATAACACTGCTCCTATGTACAAGAATATAACTACTATAATACTGCCTCCTATGTACAAGGATATATCTACTATAATACTGCTCCTATGTACAAGAATATAACTACTATAATACTGCCTCCTAAGGGTGAGGACGTGTCTCTGTAGTTCTCCTCATGTCTGGAGCTAGCCTGGGGGGGAGCTTCTCTGGGCAGGGATTCTCACCAGGAAATGCCCAGGCTCCAAGGCCTATTCTGGGAAACAATTTCCAGCCCTCTAAATCGGTGGATGAAAATCCCAAAGTTATTTTGAAGAAAGTGAATGTGCAGAATGTCGGCGGTCAAGTTGTCAGCAGTCCCAGTCATGTTGTCAGCAGTTCCAGTGCAGCAAGAAACCAGGATGGAAAGAAAGTAACAGCAGAAAAGAAAGAAGCAGTAAGTAAGAGTGTGATGAATCCACTGACCAGTGTGAATGTGCAGCGTCCTGAAGCAAAAACCATGGTGCAGGAATACTCAGAAGCAGGAGGCCAGCAGAGTTTGCAGGTGAAGCAGACTCCATTACAGCCTGCAGGTGTGCAGCCCTCACCTTCCCCATGCAGACAGAGAAGAACATCCTTGGAAAGACAAACGATCCAGCAAAACATCCAACAAAATGTCCTGATACCATCTGATCGTACAAGATCTGGGAGCAGCAGCAAAAAAGTTGCAAAAGGTGTGGAGGAGACCAAAGGTGGAAAAGCAGGAAAGCTTCAAGGTGCAGCCACTGGAAAAAAACCTGGGAGTCGGTCCCCAATCTGGAGATTGTGCACCCACCGCAGTGACTGCAGCCGCAGCAAGTCCAAAGCCACAAGTTTCTTCACCAGCAGTGCTGAGGCTTGGGCTGGATACAAGCAGAACCAATACTACACCTGTGAGAGGTCATCCTGTGAGTCCACAGCCTGCAGTACCCAGCAATGGACAGACTGCTAGTGGGGGAGGGCGCGCACCTGAGCTCTGTCTGGCTGAGCAGATCCCAGCACTGGTCAGGAGGATGGAGACTCTGAAGAAAGAGAAACTGCAGCTTCAGAAACAGATTGACTGCATGTACAAGCTGAAGGCAGCAAACCCTGACCGCCAGGAGCTGCATGACCGCAAGCTGAGCTCCCTGGCCATACAGCTCGCTGACATTGTAAGGGAGATGGACTCTGTGCTGGAACAACTGGGACCAGTTGGAGAAACTTATAGGAACCAGCAGCGTATTGACTCCTTCCAAGATGGCACCCGGCAGTCCCATGGAAAACCTGTACTGCAGCCAGCAAGTTTCTCCTTTAAAGAAGGAACTTTGTACAGCGGAGAAGCAAGCGTCCAGCATCAGCAGGCAACTGAAGCAGTTCCTAGCATGGCACTACAAGTCCCAGCATCCAGCACACTGCAGGAGGACAGTGGACTCTTACCTGAAGGTAACCCTGTAGTAGCAGTGGAGTCACCAAAGGCATCAGGGGGCAGCACTGTGCAGATAGACTGTGGACTCCTGCCAGAAGGTGGCGGTGCAGCAGCACAACAGTCTGCTATTCCTGAGCCGGGCACTCAGGGCTCTGCTGTGCAGGACTGTACTGCTGAGGACTGTGAGGACATTCATGTGTCTGATGATATTGCTGATACTCTGAGTAACAATACTGCTGATACTCTATGTGATAATGCTGTGTCAGGGGAGAGTGCACCACAGTCTGTGTGGGATCTGGGATCATCTGGGGAATCAGGCCAGTCTGTGGTTCCACCTGTGATGGTGACACTGATGGTGGGGAGGGGACAGTACAGTCTAATGCACAGGAGTTCCCCCCATTAGTTACTCAGACAGTACCAGAACCCCCTAGTACAGGAGGCCAGCAGTCTACACAGGGCCCACAAGGACGGCAGGATAGTGGACCTGGTCATACCTCCTCTGGGAATGCCTGGAGCCAAGGCTCACCATCATTTACATCAAACACCAGTTATTCTGGTCAGGCTTTTAAGAGGAGGAACGTGGTCAGGTTCAGGCATAGAGGGGCCAAGGAAGATCTACCTGATAGGAGGTTTGTCATCAGAGAGCTGCTATGTAAGCAAATGGGCTTCCAACCATCTAACATCCTGGCCATGATAAACCTCCCGCACAGACAGGGATATGACATCAGTTTCAAGCTCATGTCTGACCTGGACCGTTTCTGGGCTAACTTCACCAGTTTCAGAGAAAAGGAGGGCTGGAGTAAGTTTAGTTTTATCCCCATCTCTAAGCCAGATACCGTCAATGTCACCATCATCTTCTGGAATGAGTCTGTTACCCACCAGGACATTGTGGTCTGGCTGAGGAGACATTGTGATCTTATGTCTGAGCTCACTAAGACCAGAGATGAAGACGGTATCTGGACTGGGGGATGGAAGGTCCTGGTGAAGCTCCATCAACACCACAATATTGCACAACAACTGCCCAATTCTTTCTTCATCGGCCGGGAGAAGGGTGTGTGTTTCTATGTAGGTCAGCCCCGGAAATGCTTTAAGTGTGGGAAGACTGGTCACTTGGCGAATGCGTGTGCCATGGTGAAGTGCAACCTATGTGGGGAGGTCGGTCATGTCAGCGCCAACTGCCAGGTCATTAGATGTAATCTGTGCAGTAAGACTGGTCATCCCCACAGGGACTGTCCCGACGCCTGGCACAACATCTGCAAAGACGTTCCTGATGATGACTTACTGGAAGGGACAGATGACATGGAGGACGCTTTATCAGGGTCAGTGCCAACAGGACCAGAGCCTCAGCCTAAAATACCACACAGTGATCCAGCACAAACCCAACCCCAGTCAGATATCATTGAGGGTAACATGGAGGTGGTCACACAGGCCGTATACTCAGAGGCTGTCTCTTCTTCTGCTCCAGTGTCCACCACTGGGGAGAATAAATCTAAAAGGAAGAAGAAAGATAAGTCCAGCCGTCAGCCTGAGGGTGAGTGGACCACTGTCCAAAAGCCCAGTAAGGTGAAAGTGGACAGTAGACCAGATGGGACAATGACCGCCAATAGGTTCAGTGTCTTATCTGAGTCAGACGCAGAGGCAGAAATGGAGAGAGAGTTAGATCTTATGATGGCTGAGTATGATGAAGAACCAGGTGATGATCCTCCCTCAAAAAAGAGACCCACTCAAGTTGAGCAACAGTATGAGTCAGATATGGAAACTGGTGGTGGTCAGCAGGAGTGCACACACTCTGATTCATGATGATGGGGTCCATCTCTCTACTTCTTTGTACTTTGTCTTACTCTGATGGCTGATTTTTACCTTAAAGTCATCTCAAGTAATGTGAATAGCATGAAAGTGAGGAGAAACAAGGCATGCTATGTATGATCACCTGAGGTATTTAGATGCGGATGTCATCTTCCTGCAGG
>ONZH01013568.1:0-46458 GCA_900303285.1 Rhinella marina
TGTGTATGAACACTACGTATATACAATTATTTTGCAAGAGAACGCAAAGTACAGGTGCCAATGAAAAGGCTTTTTTTTTTATATTTCTAGGTACACAGCCGTGTACTAACAGATCAGACGGTGTGTATGAACACACTACGTATATACAATTATTTTGCAAGAGAACGCAAAGTACAGGTGCCAATGAAAAGGCTTTTTTTTTTTATATTTCTAGGTACACAGCCGTGTACTAACAGATCAGACGGTGTGTATGAACACTACGTATATACAATTATTTTGCAAGAGAACGCAAAGTACAGGTGCCAATGAAAAGGCTTTTTTTTTTTATATTTCTAGGTACACAGCCGTGTACTAACAGATCAGACGGTGTGTATGAACACTACGTATATACAATTATTTTGCAAGAGAACGCAAAGTACAGGTGCCAATGAAAAGGCTTTTTTTTTAATATATTTCTAGGTACACAGCCGTGTACTAACAGATCAGACGGTGTGTATGAACACTACGTATATACAATTATTTTGCAAGAGAACGCAAAGTATAGGTGCCAATGAAAAGGCTTTTTTTAAAAATATATTACTAGGTACACAGCCGTGTACTAACAGATCAGACGGTGTGTATGAACACTACGTATATACTATTATTTTGCAAGAGAACGCAAAGTACAGGTGCCAATGAACAGGCTTTTTTTTTAATATTTCTAGGTACACAGCCGTGTACTAACAGATCAGACGGTGTGTATGAACACTACGTATATACTATTATTTTGCAAGAGAACGCAAAGTACAGGTGCCAATGAACAGGCTTTTTTTTTTATATATTTCTAGGTACACAGCCGTGTACTAACAGATCAGACGGTGTGTATGAACACTACGTATATACAATTATTTTGCAAGAGAACGCAAAGTACAGGTGCCAATGAAAAGGCTTTTTTTTTAAATATATTTCTTGGTACACAGCCGTGTACTAACAGATCAGACGGTGTGTATGAACACTACGTATATACTATTATTTTGCAAGAGAACGCAAAGTACAGGTGCCAATGAACAGGCTTTTTTTTAAAATATATTTCTAGGTACACAGCCGTGTACTAACAGATCAGACGGTGTGTATGAACACTACGTATATACAATTATTTTGCAAGAGAACGCAAAGTACAGGTGCCAATGAAACAGGCTTTTTTTTTATATTTCTAGGTACACAGCCGTGTACTAACAGATCAGACGGTGTGTATGAACACTACGTATATACTATTATTTTGCATGAGAACGCAAAGTACAGGTGCCAATGAACAGGCTTTTTTTTATATATTTCTAGGTACACAGCCGTGTACTAACAGATCAGACGGTGTGTATGAACACTACGTATATACTATTATTTTGCAAGAGAACGCAAAGTACAGGTGCCAATGAAAAGGCTTTTTTTTTAAATATATTTCTAGGTACACAGCCGAGTACTAACAGATCAGACGGTGTGTATGAACACTACGTATATACTATTATTTTGCAAGAGAACGCAAAGTACAGGTGCCAATGAAAAGGCTTTTTTTTTAAATATATTTCTAGGTACACAGCCGTGTACTAACAGATCAGACGGTGTGTATGAACACTACGTATATACTATTATTTTGCAAGAGAACGCAAAGTACAGGTGCCAATGAACAGGCTTTTTTTTTATATATATTTCTAGGTACACAGCCATGTACTAACAGATCAGACGGTGTGTATGAACACTACGTATATACAATTATTTTGCAAGAGAACGCAAAGTACAGGTGCCAATGAACAGGCTTTTTTTTATATTTCTAGGTACACAGCCGTGTACTAACAGATCAGACGGTGTGTATGAACACTACGTATATACTATTATTTTGCATGAGAACGCAAAGTACAGGTGCCAATGAACAGGCTTTTTTTTTTATATATTTCTAGGTACACAGCCGTGTACTAACAGATCAGATGGTGTGTATGAACACTACGTATATACTATTATTTTGCAAGAGAACGCAAAGTACAGGTGCCAATGAAAAGGCTTTTTTTTTAAATATATTTCTAGGTACACAGCCGTGTACTAACAGATCAGACGGTGTGTATGAACACTACGTATATACTATTATTTTGCAAGAGAACGCAAAGTACAGGTGCCAATGAAAAGGCTTTTTTTTTAAATATATTTCTAGGTACACAGCCGTGTACTAACAGATCAGACGGTGTGTATGAACACTACGTATATACTATTATTTTGCAAGAGAACGCAAAGTACAGGTGCCAATGAACAGGCTTTTTTTTATATATATTTCTAGGTACACAGCCGTGTACTAACAGATCAGACGGTGTGTATGAACACTACGTATATACAATTATTTTGCAAGAGAACGCAAAGTACAGGTGCCAATGAAAAGGCTTTTTTTTAAAATATATTTCTAGGTACACAGCCGTGTACTAACAGATCAGACGGTGTGTATGAACACTACGTATATACTATTATTTTGCAAGAGAACGCAAAGTACAGGTGCCAATGAAAGGCTTTTTTTTAAAATATATTTCTAGGTACACAGCCGTGTACTAACAGATCAGACGGTGTGTATGAACACTACGTATATACTATTATTTTGCAAGAGAACGCAAAGTACAGGTGCCAATGAAAAGGCTTTTTTTTAAATATATTTCTAGGTACACAGCCGTGTACTAACAGATCAGACGGTGTGTATGAACACTACGTATATACTATTATTTTGCAAGAGAACGCAAAGTACAGGTGCCAATGAACAGGCTTTTTTTTTTTATATTTCTAGGTACACAGCCGTGTACTAACAGATCAGACGGTGTGTATGAACACTACGTATATACTATTATTTTGCAAGAGAACGCAAAGTACTGGTGCCAATGAACAGGCTTTTTTTTTATATATTTCTAGGTACACAGCCGTGTACTAACAGATCAGACGGTGTGTATGAACACTACGTATATACAATTATTTTGCAAGAGAACGCAAAGTACAGGTGCCAATGAAAAGGCTTTTTTTAAATATATTTCTAGGTACACAGCCGTGTACTAACAGATCAGACGGTGTGTATGAACACTACGTATATACTATTATTTTGCAAGAGAACGCAAAGTACAGGTGCCAATGAACAGGCTTTTTTTTTTTATATTTCTAGGTACACAGCCGTGTACTAACAGATCAGACGGTGTGTATGAACACTACGTATATACTATTATTTTGCAAGAGAACGCAAAGTACAGGTGCCAATGAACAGGCCTTTTTTTTTTATATATTCCTAGGTACATAGCCGTGTACTAACAGATCAGACGGTGTGTATGAACACTACGTATATACAATTATTTTGCAAGAGAACGCCAAAGTACAGGTGCCAATGAAAAGGCTTTTTTTTAAAATATATTTCTAGGTACACAGCCGTGTATTAACAGATCAGACGGTGTGTATGAACACTACGTATATACTATTATTTTGCAAGAGAACGCAAAGTAAAGGTGCCAATGAACAGGCTTTTTTTTTATATTTCTAGTACACAGCCTTGTACTAACAGATCAGACGGTGTGTATGAACACTACGTATATACCTATTATTTTGCAAGAGAACGCAAAGTACAGGTGCCAATGAAAAGGCTTTTTTTAAAAAATATATTTCTAGGTACACAGCCGTGTACTAACAGATCAGACGGTGTGTATGAACACTACGTATATACTATTATTTTTGCAAGAGAACACAAAGTACAGGTGCCAAAGAACAGGCTTTTTTTTTTATATATTTCTAGGTACACAACCGTGTACTAACAGATCAGACGGTGTGTATGAACACTACGTATATACAATTATTTTGCAAGAGAACGCAAAGTACAGGTGCCAATGAAAATGCTTTTTTTAAAAATATATTTCTAGGTACACAGCCGTGTACTAACAGATCAGACGGTGTGTATGAACACTACGTATATACTATTATTTTGCAAGAGAACGCAAAGTACAGGTGCCAATGAACAGGCTTTTTTTTTTATATTTCTAGGTACACAGCCGTGTACTAACAGATCAGACGGTGTGTATGAACACTACGTATATACTATTATTTTGCAAGAGAACGCAAAGTACAGGTGCCAATGAACAGGCTTTTTTTTTTTATATATTTCTAGGTACACAGCCGTGTACTAACAGATCAGACGGTGTGTATGAACACTACGTATATACAATTATTTTGCAAGAGAACGCAAAGTACAGGTGCCAATGAAAAGGCTTTTTTTAAAATATATTTCTAGGTACACAGCCGTGTACTAACAGATCAGACGGTGTGTATGAACACTACGTATATACTATTATTTTGCAAGAGAACGCAAAGTACAGGTGCCAATGAACAGGCTTTTTTTTAAAAATATATTTCTAGGTACCAGCCGTGTACTAACAGATCAGACGGTGTGTATGAACACTACGTATATACAATTATTTTGCAAGAGAACGCAAAGTACAGGTGCCAATGAACAGGCTTTTTTTTTAATATTTCTAGGTACACAGCCGTGTACTAACAGATCAGACGGTGTGTATGAACACTACGTATATACTATTATTTTGCATGAGAACGCAAAGTACAGGTGCCAATGAACAGGCTTTTTTTTTTATATATTTCTAGGTACACAGCCGTGTACTAACAGATCAGACGGTGTGTATGAAACACTACGTATATACTATTATTTTGCAGAAGAACGCAAAGTACAGGTGCCAATGAAAAGGCTTTTTTTTTAAATATATTTCTAGGTACACAGCCGTGTACTAACAGATCAGACGGTGTGTATGAACACTACGTATATACTATTATTTGCAAGAGAACGCAAAGTACAGGTGCCAATGAAAAGGCTTTTTTTAAAATATATTTCTAGGTACACAGCCGTGTACTAACAGATCAGACGGTGTGTATGAACACTACGTATATACAATTATTTTGCAAGAGAACGCAAAGTACAGGTGCCAATGAAAAGGCTTTTTTTAAATATATTTCTAGGTACATAGCCGTGTACTAACAGATCAGACGGTGTGTATGAACACTACGTATATACTATTATTTTGCAAGAACACACAAAGTACAGGTGCCAATGAAAAGGCTTTTTTTTTAAATATATTTCTAGGTACACAGCCGTGTACTAACAGATCAGACGGTGTGTATGAACACTACGTATATACTATTATTTTGCAAGAGAACGCAAAGTACAGGTGCCAATGAACAGGCTTTTTTTTTTTATATTTCTAGGTACACAGCCGTGTATTAACAGGTCAGACGGTGGGTATTTACACCTGATATACAAAAAGGGTATTGCAGGCACACAGAACCCAGAACACTAGAGCCAAATAAACTGTATTTAAAAAAAAAAAATAAAATTCTCAGCCGTATACTGCCAGATCAGATGGTGCATATACACACTAGTTATTTAACAGGGTTTTGCAGCCAAAAAGAACGCAGAACAGTAGTGCCAAATATAGTTTGGTATGTTGCAGAGCACCTAATACACCACTAATGCCTCTCTCTGTCCCTAATCCAGCAGCTATCCCTGAATACAGAAGCCGTTCTCTGCAGAGTGTATATTGTAGTAAAGCTATCACTGCACTATAGTAGCCCTGATAAGGGCTTTTAATCACGCTCCTGCCTGTCCAACAGCTAAAACCTATCTGTCCCTTCTCCAGCCTCTGTCCCTGACTAAGTTCACGCAGCGTATGCGTACGAGCAGGAAGAGCTGAGTTTTTAATATTCGAGGTCACATGGTTTTTCCAGCCAATCCATGTAGACGCTGTTTTCGCGCTGCCAGCGTGCTCAGCGTGCCTGTCATACCCCCCCTGCATGTTGATTGGTGGAAAAAGAGCGCCAGGGAAGGTGGGAGGGGAAACGAATTCTCAGTGCGCCATCGCCGTTATACTCGAACGAAATCGAGTACGCCGAATAGCGTAGTATTCGATCGAATACCAGCTCGATCGAACACTACTCGCTCATCTCTAGTGTCTACCAAACACAAGGCAAACCTGTCTGCTCCTATTATTGGCTGAGTTCATAATGATGTTTGTGCTTCTGAGCTAGCACAGAGCCTGATGGGCCAGCCAGTGTCCTGCCTTTGATTGGTTGACTGGCTGCCAACAAAGCATTATGGGCAAACCAGCCAACTAGAGCCCCTCTCGGATTCATGTCATCATGTAAAAATAAATTGTCAAGTGCAGTTTTGTACCACTCGTCCATAGTGAATTGATAAAACTTTGGATTCTTTTGGCAGAAGAATTGTTGTGAAATTTGTGAAGTCTGATTCATTTAGAATCAATTTGCTCTTCTCTAATTGTGAAACAGCTGCTTTCTCCTTGAAATATTAGAGTAATTGGAACAGATCTGCAAAACTACACTCTGGACAAGTGTGACATTTGTGGCTGATGTGTTTGTTGTATCTCTGACATTTTGGAATTCAGCAGCCATGCTTTTTTTTAATCCTGTACAACCCTTTTAATTGTAGGTAAATTAAATATAATGAATTAACGTTGTCTTTTCAGATAGTGAAAACTGCATGAAATGTTTGCCTATAGAATATTCAAGCAACAAAAGAGATCAATGTCTTCCCAAATTTGAAGAATTTCTCACCTTTTCTGATGGACTCTCCATAGCACTAGCCTCCATTGCTATTCTTTTTTGGACACTATCTGTTCTGATATTAGGAATATTTGTGTCACATAAAGATACACCAGTTGTGAAAGCAAATAACAAGAACCTGAGCTTAATACTTCTCGTCTCACTCTCATTTTGTTTTCTGTGTGTGTTTTTATTTATTGGTCGTCCTGTTGATAACACCTGCAGAATACGTCAAGTTGTTTTTGGCATCATCTTCTCCATCTCTGTGTCTTCTGTTTTGGCCAAAACTGTTATGGTCTCTATGGCTTTCAAAACATCTAAACCTGGAAGTCCGTGGAGAAAATTGATTGGAATGAAAGTGGCCAACTCTGTAGTTGTGATGGCCTCATCCATTGAGGTCATTATAAGTATCAATTGGTTATCCTCTTCACCTCCATATCTGGAGGAGGACACACATTCCTATCAAAGAAAGGTCATCATCCAGTGTAATGAAGGATCTCAAATTGGTTTCTTTGCTGTTCTAGGGTATTTATTTTTCCTGGCAGCCGCTAGTTTTATTGTAGCGTATTTGGCTAGAACATTACCTGATCGTTTTAATGAAGCTAAGCACATCACATTCAGTATGTTAGTATTTTGTAGTGTTTGGATCACAATGGTCCCTTGTTATCTAAACTCCAAAGGAAAAAACATGGTGGCTGTAGAAGTTTTTGCAATATTGGCATCAAGTGCTGGACTTTTAGGTTTTATATTTTTTCCTAAATGCTACATTATTTTTCTGAAGCCTGAAATGAATACAAGAAGCAGATTCCATAGAATAGAAGTTTACAAATAGGATTTATTTAATAAATTGATAGAAAATATAAAATAGAAATAAATATCATATAAGCATATACCTATTTTAAGCAACCTTTTGTGATGTTAGAACAATTTTTCAACGGGTTATCAAACTTAAAGGGTTATTCCCATCTTGGACAATGGGGGCATATCGCTAGGATATGCCCCCATTGTCCTATAGGTGCAGGTCCCACTGCTGGGACCAGCACCTACATCGAGAACAGGGCCCCAAAAGTGAAGGAGGGCGCACCGCGCATGCGTGGCCACCCTCCATTCATTTGTATGGGGCCGCCGAAAATAGCCGAGCGCTTCACTCCTTCACTTTCGGGGCCCCGTTCTCGATATATCCTAGCGATATGCCCCCATTGTTCAAGATGGGAATACCCCTTTAACAAAAGTTATAGAACAAGTTAAATTAGCAGATTATGGAAATGCACAGATTGTAGGGGTTTTGCATTTTTTTTACTCATCATTAATGGGCATCTGTATGGATAACTAGTACATGATTGAAAATAAAATTCAGCATTTCTATGATTTAGTCAATATAATAAACTAAATACCTAATAAATGGCCTAAAATACACATGTTTTTTGTTATTGACATGAAACAGTGTCTAACGAGCACATAGTTTGAATATTTGGGACAGTAGCGCTGGACCTGACGTCTTTGTGGGCCCATGAAGGTCTTTCACTTCCTCAGGAGGTAATGTCAGGGACCAGGCTATTAAAACAAAATAGCATCTCATGAGCACATAGGTGGGTGCTTTGAATCTGGGAGAGATTTAATGTAAGATATATTCTCAATGACTAGGGATTGCAATAGCAGATTATTATAGGGAAATTTGGGACGGTAGCTAAGGGCTTGACATCTTTGTGTACCCATGAAGGTCCTTCACTTCCTGAGAAGGTAATGTCAGGGAGCAGACTGTCTGTTCACATTTACTGTTGGGGTGTTATATTATATACTGTATACTGTGGGGTGTTGTATACTATATACTATGAGTGGAAAGGGTGTTATACTATATACTGTGTGGAAGTGTTCTTTAGTATTTGCCAGAAAAAAAATAAATATGGGGCAGAACATGAAAGTGGGAATGGTTGGGGCTCAAAATCAGTTTACAGCCCTTGGCCCATGATACACTTAATCTGCCCCTTATGGATTGGTGAAGGGAAAAGGAAAAAAAATAAAATAAAGAGGTTTACAAATAGATTTAGAACTTTTATGTTCATTGAAGACTAATACGGACACATTTCACTATCATATTGTGCAGGATGTTTCTATCTGTTTTTCGTAAATATATTTTTTTGATATGTCTTGAAGGAGTGGCACCTTCAGGTGTGAATGCGCTCCTATTACCAGGGGAGTAGCATTCATGTGCACTTTTGCCCCACCTATCTAAGAGGCGACCTTTATTAAGGTGGTACATATAGGTGTGTGTGCTCCTCCTCTCATTGGTTGCTGATGCGCACAGAGGTAACTAGGAGCAGCACACTATATGTGCAGAGTCTGTGCTCCTAACCATAGATGCACAACCGCATAGGAAGGTTTAGCGTAGGACCTGCCTGAACTGAGACCACCATGGCGCTGGGTAGGTGGGCACAAATGTATTTTGATCAAAATGTATTGGCTAAGAGTCTCAGATTTTATCAATAGAGTGAGGGCTTAGTCCATATATTGTTTGCATCTATTGTTATAGTGCATTTTTTTCCTGTGAATTTCTAAATGTAGCCTTGCACATCCGCACACTTTACTATCATATCGTGCAGGATGTTTCTATCTGTTTTCCGTAAATATACTACCTAATGTTCCCCAAAACTGATCTCCATCATCTATAATAATTTGCTACTGGCTCACGATCATCCCAAACCTTATTAACTATGGTATTGGGAGAAAGAGCTGGGTAAAGTCTTTTCTAAGGAGGAAGCTGATTATCTCATGCCTGTGGCTTCTCCAGGTGTATAAAGATACAGGAGAACTCTTTTAAAACTGTCACAAGATGGTACAAAACAGGTGTGAAGGTTTCATTTTTTGTTGTATGTTATTTGATTTTACTTTCCTTTATTTATATATTTTTTCTATTGGCTTTGGCTACACTGTCATCTCTATTATTACCTACCACAGTTCTCAGATAGTCATGCTTGGCTTATGGACTTAGACTTTGAGCTGAGCTTGACTAACGCATTGCCTCATGTTTACCCGACGTATGTTTTCCATGTTTAAAACTCAATAGAAAGTGAATACATGAAAAAAAAAAAAGTTTGGTCAATAATTTTTATCAGTGATTGGAAAATAAAACCAGGTGCAGGTCTAAACACAGATCAGGTGCACATTTTCCATTAGTGTGCCTTCATTATTGGATTATGGAATTTTCTTCAACAAGATCCACAAGTGCAGATTTCACAACGATGCTTTTTGTTACAGATTATACTGCAGATTTTGTTGTAGATTCAAATAAAGTGTCCCTTTACTTTATACTGCTAGGAATCAGAACCATACTCCCTAGAGCAGGGACGTCCAGGGACTTTAAATCAGGGAAAGGTTCTGGAAGGGTCTTCCCCTGTCAGGGTGATGACTCCATATTTAGGAGGTCATTAGGTTAAACTAGCACTGACAGGGCATTTTAGGGCAAGTGTCCTTGTCCTGGCATCTCTTCATGATTGTTGTTTGTTGTGTGATTAATGACAAGAGGACCACAAGCAAGCCCTGCGGACTGGAAAGAGCATTCCATTCACTTATCGGTCATCTATTACTCCAAGACTGTGGAGTTTATATTATATCATACCCTAGGGTCCAGTATAACTGAGGTTATGCTTGTCTGTGGCACGGTTTGTATGATATGCCCAAATACTGTTTTTTTGTGTCATATGCAATGTGCCTGGTATCCAGCCGGTGGCATGGCTCTGGCAGAGCCTTAGATAGAATGGGACTAACCATTCCATTCTTTTTACCCGCTTTGGAGAGAAGTGGGCTGCCCTGCTTCCCACCAAAGTAGTGTTTTTAGGAAGCTGTAGTTAGTTGGAGCTGTAGCAAGCAACAGCCAGCATGACACAGTTAGGGGGACCGTTTCTCCCCTCCTGTAGCAGGATCCTATAGAGCAACCCGCTCCTTTTGTTTCCAGAAATAGTAGGAGACTTTACTTTATGTGAGGGATAACAGCCTAATGACACCCCAGTCTTTTAGACCCAAAACAGACTGAAGCCAGATAGAAACTAAGAAAAGCATTTGGGCCAACTGTCTTGCACCTTGCTGAATTCCAGCCAAGTAAAAGAATGTTTTTGTATTATCAAGTTTATTCAAGTAAAGTCAAGTTAACTGTTTCATGAGTCTAGACTTCCTGTAGTCTACTTCAGCTCAGTTATTGTAGCAAACCAACCCCAGGGAACAAAGGACTGTGACACAAGGAAACTAGACTAGGCCATATGATGCCACTCACAGACCTCAACACGAATATGCTGGGGCTTCCTGGGGAGTATGTTGCATGTGCACCTGCTTTCTGCACAGTTAGGGCCCATTCACACAACTGCATATTTGTGTTCACATTCATTTGACAATTTTGAGGAATGGATGCAGACCCCTTCATTTCGACAGGGCTGCAAAAGATGCAAACAGCACACCGTGTGTTGTCTGGAACTGTACTTCCATTCCGCTGTCCCGCAAAAGAGGGAATGTGTCCTTTTCAAGAATAGGCATTTGTATCATAGGATTGGCCATTCCACAAACGGCCTGTATCTGTATTTTGTGGGTCCGCAATTTGTGGACCGCAAAGCTGATACAGTTGTCCGAATGACCCCTTATACTGTAGGCACATTTAGTATTTAATATTTAGTATGTCAGCTATCTACCTTTCTAGTGATCCACACACGAAGACACTGAGGCATATTGTGGTTGCAGGATTTGTAAATTTATGTGATTATAAATAGAGATGAGCGAGTAGTGAAATATTCGAAAGTTCGAAATTCGATTCGAATAGACTGCGAAATTCGACTATTCGACCGGATATCGAATCCCATTAAAGTCTATGGGGAAAAAATGCTCGCCACTTGGAAATCTCAATTCGACCACTTGGAGGTCACCAAGTCCACCCTGGAACCTCAGAAAAGGATGCCAACACTGCTGGAATGCAACTGGGACAGCAGGGGAAGCATGTCTGGGTGCATATAACGCGCCCACGTCGCACTATTACGCCACTATCACAGCCTCTCAACAATACACTCCAAACACAATCTAACCTCTCTGTAAAGTGAGACCATACAAGGAAACCTTCTTTCCTCTACATTGCCATGGACCCCAAGCCAAACTAGACAAAAAAAAAGATGAAATTCTGCACCCCTTAAAATCACGTTGCCTATGACAACCACAGATGGCATAGGCAAGGGGGAAAGCAAATAGACCCCACCCCTAATTGTCATTGTGTGTGTGTGTGAGATGTGGTCAGACATGTCTTCTTTAAAATGTAAAAACAACTCAAACACATGCAGAAGCCTTAAAATGCCCAAATTGTTGGCGCTTGAGATGTCAGTGACCCGACCTGGCCCAGTGTCATGTCTAGCAGGTAAAGCAGTGGGGATGTTGAGGGATGCGTAGGACCGCAAAAGGCAGGAAGAGGCCGTGGGCTGGCCAGAGGCTCATGGAAAATTTTGTGGCGGCCCAAGAGGTGACACCTCTTAAAAATTATGTGGAGGCCCAAGAGGTGAGACCTCTTAAAAATTATGTGGAGGCCCAAGAGTTGACACCTCTTAAAAATTATGTGGAGGCCCAAGAGGTGAGACCTCTTAAACATTTTGCGCAGGCCCAAGAGGTGAGACCTCTTAAAAATTATGTGGAGGCCCAAGAGGTGAGACCTCTTAAACATTTTGTGGAGGCCCAAGAGGTGAGACCTCTTAAAAATTATGTGGAGGCCCAAGAGGGGAGACCCGTTAAAAATTATGTGGAGGCCCAAGAGGTGACACCTCTTAAAAATTATGTGGAGGCCCAAGAGGTGAGACCTCTTAAAAATTATGTGGAGGCCCAAGAGGTGAGACCTCTTAAACATTTTGTGGAGGCCCAAGAGGTGAGACCTCTTAAACATTTTGTGGAGGCCCAAGAGGTGAGACCTCTTAAAAATTATGTGGAGGCCCAAGAGGTGAGACCTGTTAAAGATTTTGTGGAGGCCCAAGAGGTGAGACGTATTAAAAATTATGTGGAGGCCCAAGAGGGGAGACCTGTTAAAGATTTTGTGGAGGCCCAAGAGGTGAGACGTATTAAAAATTATGTGGAGGCCCAAGAGGGGAGACCCGTTAAAAATTATGTGGAGGCCCAAGAGGTGAGACCTGTTAAACATTTTGTGGAGGCCCAAGAGGTGAGACGTATTAAAAATTATGTGGAGGCCCAAGAGGTGAGACCTGTTAAACATTTTGTGGAGGCCCAAGAGGTGAGACGTATTAAAAATTATGTGGAGGCCCAAGAGGGGAGACCTCTTAAAAATTATGTGGAGGCCCAAGAGGTGAGACCTCTTAAACATTTTGTGCAGGCCCAAGAGGTGAGACCTCTTAAAAATTATGTGGAGGCCCAAGAGGTGAGACCTGTTAAAAATTATGTGGAGGCCCAAGAGGTGAGACCTGTTAAACATTTTGTGGAGGCCCAAGAGGTGAGACCTCTTAAACATTTTGTGGAGGCCCAAGAGGTGAGACGTATTAAAAATTATGTGGAGGCCCAAGAGGGGAGACCTCTTAAAAATTATGTGGACGCCCAAGAGGTGAGACCTCGTAAACATTTTGCGCAGGCCCAAGAGGTGAGACCTCTTAAAAATTATGTGGAGGCCCAAGAGGTGAGACCTCTTAAACATTTTGTGGAGGCCCAAGAGGTGAGCCATAAATATAAAAATTTTTCTGATTTACGGAGCAATTCTACGGCGGTTAAGGAGGAGGAGGTGGAGGAGGAAATGGCACTTCATACAGATGGCACTTCACTTTTGGCTGCTTTCCACGGTTGGAGAAGCAAAGTCCGGGTCAATCCACTTGCTGTTCATTTTGATTAGCGTCAGCCTGTCGGCACTGTCGGTTGACAGGCGGCTGCGCTTATCGGTGATAATGCCCCCGGCAGCGCTGAACACCCTTTCTGATAGCACGCTGGCGGCAGGGCAGGCAAGCACCTCCAAGGCGTACAGGGACAGTTCCAGCCACGTGTCCAACTTGGATTGCGAAGACCCAGTACAGTTTGTTCTCCACTATCCGGACAACACGTGTGTCCCGGGAAAAGCAGCCCAGCATGAAGTCAGCCATGTGTGCCAGACTCTGAATAGGCATGACCTCACTGCCCCCACCAGAAGGATCACTTGCCATTTCCTCCTCTTCCTCTTCCGCCTCCTCTCCGCCCCATCCGCGCTGAACCAATGGGACGCACACAGCCTGACTGCTACCCTCGCCGCCAGCATCCTCCTCCTCTTCCACAGCCACCTCCACGTCGTCCTCCTCCTCCTCATCCTCCTCCTCCTGCAACTGCCACCGTGAAGCAGACAAAAGTGTGGTCTGACTGTGTAGCTCCGTTGCGTCTCCTCCTGCCCCCGTCTCCTCTGTGTGCAATGCGTTCTCCCTTATTGCGATGAGGGATTCTTTAAGGACGCATAGGAGCGGGATGGTTACGCTCGGCCCTGCTGGCTGTGGCCTCACTTCTCTGTCTGAACTGTCCTCTGCCTGTGGACATCCCTCTGCCTGTGGACATCCCTCTGCCTGTGGACATCCCTCTGCCTGTGGACATCCCTCTGCCTGTGGACATGCCTCTGCCTGTGGACATCCCTCTGCCTGTGGACATTCCTCTGCCTGTGGACATTCCTCTGCCTGTGGACATCCCTCTGCCTCTTGCTGCCTTTTTCGGTGCTGCGCAGACCACCACCTCTCCACTGCTTTCCTCGCTGGACATCACCCTGGACCGGGTCAGTATCGGACAGTACAAAGCGGTGGTACATTTCATACTCCAGCCGTGGCCTGTTTTCATTCTCCCAATGCCTTGAGACATGTACTGAATGTAAATGAAGGTGTTGTAATCGCGTCTCTCTGTGACAATAGCTCGATACTATCAACTGCCAATTTTATTTTTAACTTTTTTTTTTTTTTAGCGAACAGTTTTTTTCAACTTACTGATGTTTTCCAGTCTCTGTTTGGAAACTTTCTATGACTTTTTTCGTACTGGGTGCATTTGGTATAAATATGCAGAGAGTTATTTATGGTTTAATCGCAGAACGATGCAAAGGGAAAGCGTCGTCTAAAGGAGAATCATTTACCTCAGATAATTCAACCAGCAACTATGGCCCCCAACAGCATTTCCGCGCCCCCGTCCTCGTCCACGTCCTATTCCGCTAGCCCCCCTCCGCATTTTATTTTTTTTTGGTTACAATATTTTGCCTTCACAGCCGTGAAATAATTTTGCAAGAGAACGCACAGTACAGTTGCCAATTATAAGGCCTAATATTTTAGAGTTCAAGGTACACAGCCGTGTACTAACTTTTCAGACGGTGGGTATTAACACCAGGTATTTAAAGAATTTTGCAAGAGAACGCACAGTACAGTTGCCAATTATAAGGCCTAATATTTTATAGTATAATTATGTGGAGGCCCAAGAGGTGAGACCTCTTAAAGATTTTGTGGAGGCCCAAGAGGTGAGACCTCTTAAAGATTTTGTGGAGGCCCAAGAGGTGAGACCTCTTAAAGATTTTGTGGAGGCCCAAGAGGTGAGACCTCTTAAAGATTTTGTGGAGGCCCAAGAGGTGAGACCTCTTAAAGATTTTGTGGAGGCCCAAGAGGTGAGACCTCTTAAAGATTTTGTGGAGGCCCAAGAGGTGAGACCTCTTAAAGATTTTGTGGAGGCCCAAGAGGTGAGACCTCTTAAAGATTTTGTGCAGGCCCAAGAGGTGAGACCTCTTAAAGATTTTGTGCAGGCCCAAGAGGTGAGACCTCTTAAAGATTTTGTGGCAGGCCCAAGAGGTGAGACCTCTTAAAGATTTTGTGCAGGCCCAAGAGGTGAGACCTCTTAAAGATTTTGTGGAGGCCCAAGAGGTGAGACCTCTTAAAGATTTTGTGCAGGCCCAAGAGGTGAGACCTCTTAAAGATTTTGTGCAGGCCCAAGAGGTGAGACCTCTTAAAGATTTTGTGCAGGCCCAAGAGGTGAGACCTCTTAAAGATTTTGTGGAGGCCCAAGAGGTGACACCTCTTAAAGATTTTGTGGAGGCCCAAGAGGTGAGACCTCTTAAAGATTTTGTGGAGGCCCAAGAGGTGAGACCTCTAAAGATTTGTGGAGGCCCAAGAGGTGAGACCTCTTAAAGATTTTGTGGAGGCCCAAGAGGTGAGACTCTTAAAGATTTTGTGGAGGCCCAAGAGGTGAGACCTCTTAAACATTTTGTGGAGGCCCAAGAGGTGAGACTCTTAAGATTTGTGAGGCCCAAGAGGTGAGACCTCTTAAAGATTTTGTGGCAGGCCCAAGAGGTGAGACCTCTTAAAGATTTTGTGCAGGCCCAAGAGGTGAGACCTCTTAAAGATTTTGTGGAGGCCCAAGAGGTGAGACCTCTTAAAGATTTTGTGCAGGCCCAAGAGGTGAGACCTCTTAAAGATTTTGTGCAGGCCCAAGAGGTGAGACCTCTTAAAGATTTTGTGGAGGCCCAAGAGGTGAGACCTCTTAAAGATTTTGTGGAGGCCCAAGAGGTAGACCTCTTAAAGATTATGTGGAGGCCCAAGAGGTGAGACCTCTTAAAGATTTTGTGGAGGCCCAAGAGGTGAGACCTCTTAAAGATTTTGTGGAGGCCCAAGAGGTGAGACCTCTTAAAGATTTTGTGGAGGCCCAAGAGGTGAGACCTCTTAAAGATTTTGTGCAGGCCCAAGAGGTGAGACCTCTTAAAGATTTTGTGGAGGCCCAAGAGGTGAGAACCTCTTAAAGATTTTGTGGGCCCAAGAGGGACCTCTTAAATTTGGAGGCCAAGAGGTGAGACCTCTTAAAGATTTTGTGCAGGCCCAAGAGGTGAGACCTCTTAAAGATTTTGTGGAGGCCCAAGAGGTGACACCTCTTAAAGATTTTGTGGAGGCCCAAGAGGTGAGACCTCTTAAAGATTTTGTGGAGGCCCAAGAGGTGAGACCTCTTAAAGATTTTGTGGAGGCCCAAGAGGTGAGACCTCTTAAACATTTTGTGGAGGCCCAAGAGGTGAGACCTCTTAAAGATTTTGTGGAGGCCCAAGAGGTGAGACCTCTTAAGATTTTGTGCAGGCCCAAGAGGTGAGACCTCTTAAAGATGTTGTGCAGGCCCAAGAGGTGAGACCTCTTAAAGATTTTGTGGAGGCCCAAGAGGTGAGACCTCTTAAAGATTTTGTGCAGGCCCAAGAGGTGAGACCTCTTAAAGATTTTGTGCAGGCCCAAGAGGTGAGACCTCTTAAAGATTTTGTGCAGGCCCAAGAGGTGAGACCTCTTAAAGATTTTGTGGAGGCCCAAGAGGTGACACCTCTTAAAGATTTTGTGGAGGCCCAAGAGGTGACACCTCTTAAAGATTTTGTGGAGGCCCAAGAGGTAAGACCTCTTAAAGATTATGTGGAGGCCCAAGAGGTGAGACCTCTTAAAAATTATGTGGAGGCCCAAGAGGTGAGACCTCTTAAACATTTTGTGCAGGCCCAAGAGGTGAGACCTCTTAAAAATTATGTGGAGGCCCAAGAGGTGAGACCTCTTAAAAATTATGTGGAGGCCCAAGAGGTGAGACCTCTTAAAAATTATGTGGAGGCCCAAGAGGTGAGACCTCTTAAAAATTATGTGGAGGCCCAAGAGGTGAGACCTCGATAAAATTATGTGGAGGCCCAAGAGGTGAGACCTCTTAAAGATTTTGTGGAGGCCCAAGAGGTAAGACCTCTTAAAGATTATGTGGAGGCCCAAGAGGTGAGACCTCTTAAAAATTATGTGGAGGCCCAAGAGGTGAGACCTCTTAAACATTTTGTGGAGGCCCAAGAGGTGAGACCTCTTAAAGATTTTGTGCAGGCCCAAGAGGTGAGACCTCTTAAAGATTTTGTGCAGGCCCAAGAGGTGAGACCTCTTAAAGATTTTGTGCAGGCCCAAGAGGTGAGACCTCGATAAAATTATGTGGAGGCCCAAGAGGTGAGACCTCTTAAAAATTATGTGGCTGCCCAAGAGGTGAGACCTCTTAAAAATTATGTGGAGGCCCAAGAGGTGAGACGTATTAAAAATTATGTGGAGGCCCAAGAGGAGAGACGTGTTAAAAATTATGTGGAGGCCCAAGAGGTGAGACCTGTTAAAAATTATGTGGAGGCCCAAGAGGTGAGACCTGTTAAACCTTTTGTGGAGGCCCAAGAGGTGAGACCTGTTAAAAAGTTATGTGGAGGCCCAAGAGGTGAGCAATAAATATATACATTTTTCTTATTTACGGAGCAATTCTACGGCGGTTAAGGAGGAGGAGGAGGAGTTGGAGGAGGAAATGGCACTTCATACAGATGGCACTTCACTTTTGGCTGCTTTCCACTGTTAACCTCTTAAACCTTTTGTGGAGGCCCAAAAGGTGAGACCTGTTAAAAATTATGTGGAGGCCCAAGAGGTGAGACCTGTTAAAAATTATGAGGAGGCCCAAGAGGTGAGACCTCTTAAACATTTTGTGGAGGCCCAAGAGGTGACACCTCTTAAAGATTTTGTGGAGGCCCAAGAGGTGAGACCTCTTAAAAATTTGGGCCAAGGGACCTTAAATTGTGGAGGCCCAAGAGGTGAGACCTCTTAAACATTTTGTGCAGGCCCAAGAGGTGAGACCTCTTAAAAATTATGTGGAGGCCCAAGAGGTGAGACCTCTTAAAATTATGTGGAGGCCCAAGAGGTGAGACCTCTTAAAAATTATGTGGAGGCCCAAGAGGTGAGACCTCTTAAAAATTATGTGGAGGCCCAAGAGGTGAGACCTCTTAAAAATTATGTGGAGGCCCAAGAGGTGAGACCTCTTAAAAATTATGTGGAGGCCCAAGAGGAGAGCCATAAATATATATATTTTTTTTTTACGGAGCAATTCTACGGCGGTTAAGGAGGAGGAGGAGGAGGTGGAGGAGGAAATGGCACTTCATACAGATGGGACTTCACTTTTGGCTGCTTTCCACGGTTGGAGAAGCAAAGTCCGGGTCAATCCACTTGCTGTTCATTTTGATTAGCGTCAGCCTGTCGGCACTGTCGGTTGACAGGCGGCTGCGCTTATCGGTTATAATGCCCCCGGCTGCGCTGAACACCCTTTCTGATAGCACGCTGGCGGCAGGGCAGGCAAGCACCTCCAAGGCGTACAGGGACAGTTCCA
The DNA here is from genome assembly GCA_900303285.1 of Rhinella marina. Taxonomy (NCBI): domain Eukaryota; kingdom Metazoa; phylum Chordata; class Amphibia; order Anura; family Bufonidae; genus Rhinella; species Rhinella marina. The sequence goes on from ONZH01013568.1 coordinate 18,727, forward strand.
GCCACGTGTCCAACTTGGAGACCCAGTAAGTGTAGGACGCCGAGGGATCGGGGAGGACAGGGTTACGGTCTGCCAGGTACTCCCGCAACATCCGCCGATACTTGTCCCTCCTGCTGATAGCGGGCCCCGCAGTGATGGAAGTTGCACGAGGGGGTGCCATGAACGTGTCCCACACCTTGGAGAGTGTTCCCCTGGTGGCTGTGGGCCTGATGGATGTTGTGGGACTCTGGGAGACCCTCTCCTCTCTGCCGCCAGCGATGGTGGGTGGGAAAATCTCCATCATGTTCTGCACGAGTTCCCTCTGGTATTCCAGCAATCGATTCGTCCTCTCCTCTACCGGAATAAAAGAGGAGACGTTATCTTTATACCGGGGGTCCAGGAGTGCGAAGACCCAGTACAGTTTGTTCTCCACTATCCGGACAACACGTGTGTCCCGGGAAAAGCAGCCCAGCATGAAGTCAGCCATGTGTGCCAGACTCTGAATAGGCATGACCTCACTGCCCCCACCAGAAGGATCACTTGCCATTTCCTCCTCTTCCTCTTCCGCCTCCTCTCCGCCCCATCCGCGCTGAACCAATGGGACGCACACAGCCTGACTGCTACCCTCGCCGCCAGCATCCTCCTCCTCTTCCACAGCCACCTCCACGTCGTCCTCCTCCTCATCCTCCTCCTCCTGCAACTGCCACCGTGAAGCAGACAAAAGTGTGGTCTGACTGTGTAGCTCCGTTGCGTCTCCTCCTACCCCCGTCTCCTCTGCGTGCAATGCGTTCTCCCTTATTGCGATGAGCGATTCTTTAAGGACGCCTAGGAGCGGAATGGTTACGCTCACTATAGCGTCCTCGCTGCTGACCTTCTTGGTGGACTCCTCAAAGATACGCAGTACATCGCATATGTCTGCCATCCATGGCCACTCGTGGTTGGCAAACTGAGGGAGCTGAGTTGGAGGCACGCGTGGATTCATTATCTGGTACTCCATCAATGCTCTCTGCTGCTCACACACCCTGGCCAACATGGAATAGGTGGAATTCCAGCGAGTGGGCAGGTCGCACAACAGCCGATGTTCAGGCAAATGGAGGCGTTGCTGGAGTTTTTTTAAGGTAGCAGCAGCTACAGTTGACTTCCGAAAGTGAGCGCACAAGCGCCGCACTTTCACCAGTAGCTCTGCCAGGTTGGGGTAAGTCTTCAGAAATTTTTGGACTACCAGATTAAAAACGTGGGCCAGGCATGGTACGTGATTGAGTTCGGCAAGCTCCAGAGCCGCCACCAGGTTACGGCCGTTATCGCACACGACCATGCCTGGTCCTAGCTGCAGCGGCGACAGCCACATCTCCGTCTGCTGCAATATGGCGTCCCTCACCTCTGGGGCGCTGTGCTTCCTGTCGCCCAAGCTGATGAGCTTTAGCACCGCCTGCTGACGTCTCCCCGCGCCAGTGCTGCAACGCTTCCAGCTAGCGGCTGAGGGAGATGTTAAGGCACAGGAGGAGGAGGAGGAGGAGGAGGAGGAGGGGGGTTTATCAGAACCCATGCTGGCAATCTTGGGCGGGGGTGGTAGGTAGGCCGTCTCTGTTTGCGACCCCGTCCCCGCCTCCACTACATTCACCCAGTGTGCCGTCAGAGAAATGTATCGTCCCTGGCCGCAAGCGCTTGTCCATGAGTCGGTGGTCAAGTGGACCTTTGCGCTGACTGCGTACCTCAGGGCCCGCCTGATGTTACGCGACACGTGCTGGTGCAGGGCGGGGACGGCACTCCGGGAAAAGTAGTGGCGGCTAGGGACGGAATAGCGAGGTGCGGCAGCCGCCATCAGGTCGCGGAAGGCCTGCGTCTCCACAAGCCTAAACGGCAACATCTCCAGGGCCAGCAGTTTGGAGATGTGGCAGTTTAAGGCTTGGGCTTGGGGGTGACTCGAGGCGTACTTCCGCCTGCGGTCGAACGCCTGCGAGATGGACAGTTGTTGGGACGAGGAGTGTGAAGGTGCAGGCGAAGAGGCGGGGGAAGGGGCGGGGGAAGGGGAGGCTGAAGGAGAAGGCCGCAAAGTAGCAGAGGCAGAGGCAGAGGCAGATGTGGAGGTGTCCTGGCTGGAGGTCTGGACCGCAGTGGCAGCACACAACAAAGGGGAAGAGGCAGTGGCAGCAAGACCGGGCGCAGTTTGTATTGCGTTTGCTCTCTCCCAGTCAGCCCAGTGCTTGAATTCCAAGTGACGCCGCATGCCTGAGGTGGTCAGATTGCTCTTCTCAGAGCCCCTACTCAGTTTTGAGTGGCAGAGTGTGCAAACTGCGCTCAGTTTGTCATCCGCACAAACATTAAAATATCTCCACACCACAGAAGTACGAGGCCTCGATGGGGGAGCTTCGCACGACTGGCCGCTGGCGGGAACAGCTTCGGCCCTGCTGGCTGTGGCCTCACTTCTCTGTCTGAACTGTCCTCTGCCTGTGGCCATCCCTCTGCCTGTGGCCATCCCTCTGCCTGTGGCCATCCCTCTGCCTGTGGACATGCCTCTGCCTGTGGACATCCCTCTGCCTGTGGACATCCCTCTGCCTGTGGACATCCCTCTGCCTCTTGCTGCCTTTTTCGGTGCTGCGCAGACCACCACCTCTCCACTGCTTTCCTCGCTGGACATCACCCCTGGCCAAGTGGGGTCGGTCATTTCGTCATCCACCACCTCCTCTTCCTCACTCTGCTCCTCCTCCTGCCCACTGGACATTCCAACAGCCTCCCTTGATGGCAACTGCGTCTCATCATCATCATCGCTCATGATAACAGATGCTGGCTCAGGGTCCACATCAGCAGGAGATGGCGAAAACTCCAGTGTTTGGGCATCACTACAAACAAATTCCTCTGCTAGCTCCTGGGATTCTTCCGGCACATCTGAAAAAGGACCCGAAAAGAGCTCCTGGGAGGGGTCAAGGGTGGGATGACTCTGTTGGCCAGGTGTGGAGGAAGGAGGGTCAGAGTGAGACTGTGTGGATGACTGGCTGGTGGACAACTGTGTGGAAGCGCTATCGGCTATCCATTGCACCACCTGTTCAACCTGCTCAGGCCTCAACAGCGGTGTAACCCGCCCCCTGCTTAACTGTCCCATAAAGGCAGGGATTCTGGATGAGCGGGATCCTGGCTGATCCTCACCAGCACACATTGTATCCCCACTGGCTTCAACAAGGCCCCCAACAGCATTTCCGCGCCCCCGTCCTCGTCCACGTCCACGTCCTATTCCGCTAGCCCCCCTCCGCATTTTATTTTTTTTTTGTTGCAAATACAATATTTGGGTATAATTAGGTATGTGAAATAATTTAGCAAGAGAACACCTAAGCTAATCACAGCCGTGTAGTAACTGAACAGACGGTGGGTATTTACACCAGGTATGTGAGATAATTTAACAAGAGAACGCACAGTACAGTGGCCTATTAAAATGCCTAGATATTGTATATTTCAAAGTACACAGCCGTGTAGTAACTGAACAGACGGTGGGTATTTACACCAGGTATGTGAGATAAATTTAACAAGAGAACGCACAGTACAGTGGCCTATTAAAAGGCCTAGATATTGTAATATTTCAAAGTACACAGCCGTGTAGTAACAGAACAGACGGTGGGTATTTACACCAGGTATGTGAGATAATTTAAACAAGAAGAACGCACAGTACAGTGGCCTATTAAAATGCCTAGATATTGTATATTTCAAAGTACACAGCCGTGTAGTAACAGAACAGACGGTGGGTATTTACACCAGGTATGTGAGATAATTTAACAAGAGAACGCACAGTACAGTGGCCTATTAAAATGCCTAGATATTGTATATTTCAAAGTACACAGCCGTGTAGTAACTGAACAGACGGTGGGTATTTTACACCAGGTATGTGAGATAATTTAACAAGAGAACGCACAGTACAGTGGCCTATTAAAATGCCTAGATATTGTATATTTCAAAGTACACAGCCGTGTAGTAACTGAACAGACGGTGGGTATTTACACCAGGTATGTGAGATAATTTAACAAGAGAACGCACAGTACAGTGGCCTATTAAAAATGCCTAGATATTGTATATTTCAAAGTACACAGCCGTGTAGTAACTGAACAGACGGTGGGTATTTACACCAGGTATGTGAGATAATTTAACAAGAAAACGCACAGTACAGTGGCCTATTAAAATGCCTAGATATTGTATATTTCAAAGTACACAGCCGTGTAGTAACTGAACAGACGGTGGGTATTTACACCAGGTATGTGAGATAATTTAACAAGAGAACGCACAGTACAGTGGCCTATTAAAATGCCTAGATATTGTATATTTCAAAGTACACAGCCGTGTAGTAACTGAACAGACGGTGGGTATTTACACCAGGTATGTGAGATAATTTAACAAGAGAACGCACAGTACAGTGGCCTATTAAAAGGCCTAGATATTGTATATTTCAAAGTACACAGCCGTGTAGTAACAGAACAGACGGTGGGTATTTACACCAGGTATGTGAGATAATTTAACAAGAGAACGCACAGTACAGTGGCCTATTAAAATGCCTAGATATTGTATATTTCAAAGTACACAGCCGTGTAGTAACTGAACAGACGGTGGGTATTTACACCAGGTATGTGAGATAATTTAACAAGAGAACGCACAGTACAGTGGCCTATTAAAATGCCTAGATATTGTATATTTCAAAGTACACAGCCGTGTAGTAACAGAACAGACGGTGGGTATTTACACCAGGTATGTGAGATAATTTAACAAGAGAACGCACAGTACAGTGGCCTATTAAAATGCCTAGATATTGTATATTTCAAAGTACACAGCCGTGTAGTAACTGAACAGACGGTGGGTATTTACACCAGGTATGTGAGATAATTTAACAAGAGAACGCACAGTACAGTGGCCTATTAAAATGCCTAGATATTGTATATTTCAAAGTACACAGCCGTGTAGTAACTGAACAGACGGTGGGTATTTACACCAGGTATGTGAGATAATTTAGCAAGAGAACGCACAGTACAGTGGCCTATTAAAATGCCTAGATATTGTATATTTCAAAGTACACAGCCGTGTAGTAACTGAACAGACGGTGGGTATTTACACCAGGTATGTGAGATAATTTAACAAGAAACGCACAGTACAGTGGCCTATTAAAATGCCTAGATATTGTATATTTCAAAGTACACAGCCGTGTAGTAACAGAACAGACGGTGGGTATTTACACCAGGTATGTGAGATAATTTAACAAGAGAACGCACAGTACAGTGGCCTATTAAATGGCCTAGATATTGTATATTTCAAAGTACACAGCCGTGTAGTAACTGAACAGACGGTGGGTATTTACACCAGGTATGTGAGATAATTTAACAAGAGAACGCACAGTACAGTGGCCTATTAAATGGCCTAGATATTGTATATTTCAAAGTACACAGCCGTGTAGTAACTGAACAGACGGTGGGTATTTACACCAGGTATGTGAGATAATTTAACAAGAGAACGCACAGTACAGTGGCCTATTAAAATGCCTAGATATTGTATATTTCAAAGTACACAGCCGTGTAGTAACTGAACAGACGGTGGGTATTTACACCAGGTATGTGAGATAATTTAGCAAGAGAACGCACAGTACAGTGGCCTATTAAAATGCCTAGATATTGTATATTTCAAAGTACACAGCCGTGTAGTAACAGAACAGACGGTGGGTATTTACACCAGGTATGTGAGATAATTTAACAAGAGAACGCACAGTACAGTGGCCTATTAAAATGCCTAGATATTGTATATTTCAAAGTACACAGCCGTGTAGTAACTGAACAGACGGTGGGTATTTACACCAGGTATGTGAGATAATTTAGCAAGAGAACGCACAGTACAGTGGCCTATTAAAATGCCTAGATATTGTATATTTCAAAGTACACAGCCGTGTAGTAACAGAACAGACGGTGGGTATTTACACCAGGTATGTGAGATAATTTAACAAGAGAACGCACAGTACAGTGGCCTATTAAAAGGCCTAGATATTGTATATTTCAAAGTACAAAGCCGTGTAGTAACTGAACAGACGGTGGGTATTTACACCAGGTATGTGAGATAATTTAGCAAGAGAACGCACAGTACAGTGGCCAATTAAATGGCCTAGATATTGTATATTTCAAGGTACACAGCCGTGTACTAACTGAACAGACGGTGGGTATTTACACCTGGTATACAAAAAGGGTATTGCAGGCACACAGAACCCAGAACACTAGAGCCAAATAAACTGTATTTAAAAAAATAAAATAAAATTCACAGCCGTATACTGCCAGATCAGATGGTGCATATACACACTAGTTATATAACAGGGTTGTTCAGCCTAAAAGAACGCTGAACAGTAGTGCCAAATATAGTTTGGTATGTAGCAGAGCACCTAATACACCACTAATGCCTCTCTCTGTCCCTACTCCAGCAGCTATCCCTGAATACAGCAGCCGTTCTCTGTAAAGTCTATATTGTAGTAAAGCTATCACTGAAGTCCACTGTAGTAGCCCTGATAAGGGCTTTTAATCACGCTCCTGCCTGTCCAACAGCTAAAACCTATCTGTCCCTTCTCCAGCCTCTGTCCCTGACTAAGTTCACGCAGCATATGCGTACGAGCAGGAAGAGCTGAGTTTTTAATATTCGAGGTCACATGGTTTTTCCAGCCAATCCATGTAGACGCTGTTTTCGCGCTGCCAGCGTGCTCAGCGTGCCTGTCATACCCCCCCTGCATGTTGATTGGTGGAAAAAGAGCGCCAGGGAAGGTGGGAGGGGAAACGAATTCTAAGTGCGCCATCGCCGTTATACTCGATTGAAATCGAGTATGCCGAATATCGTAGTATTCGATCGAATACCGGCTCGATCGAACACTACTCGCTCATCTCTAATTATAAACACAAAAATAGCAAAGATAAAGGGGTCTAGTGAATAAATTATTGGACAACCTATGGAGCCAGAGAGGTATGCACACACTATGACTTTGAATAAATATGATTTCATATTGTCTGTACTCTCTGCTTTATCTGCACAAAATAGCTAGAACATAAAAGTAGTGGGAATTCATATACAGTGCCTTGCGAAAGTATTCGCCCCCCTGGAACGTTTCAACCTTTTGCTACATTTCAGGCTTCAAACAAAAAGATATAACATTTTACATTTTTGGTGCAGAATCAACAAGTGGGTCACAATTGTGAAGTGGAACGAAATTTATTGGATCTTTTAAACTTTTTTTTGTGATAATAAAACTGAAAAGTGGGGCGTGCAAAATTATACATTATACATTTTTACTGGCACATGGGGGCACTGGGGGCATTTTACTGGCACATGGGGGGGCATTTTTACTGGCACATGGGGCACTGGGGGCATTTTTACTGGCACATGGGGGCACTGGGGGCATTTTTACTGGCACATGGGGCACTGGGGGCATTTTTACGGGCACTGGGGGCATTTCTTACTGGCACATGGGGGCACTTCTTTATGGCATGGGAGCACTAGGGGCATTTTTCTGGCACATGGGGGCACTGGGGCATTTCTTACTGGCACATGGGGGCACTGGGGGCATTTCTTACTGGCACATGGGGGCACTGGGGCATTTCTTACTGGCACATGATTTTGAGGGGGAATCAATGGGGGGAACCTCTGGTGCATTATTGGGGCATTTCTTACTGGCACATAATTTGGGGGGCATCTATGGGTGGGGAGCACTTCTTACTGGCACATTGGAAGCATTATTACTTCTGGGGCACAGTGGGGACATTAGTACTGTGGGGGGCACTATTACTGTGGGGGGCACCCTGGCACAGTATCAGCGCAGTTATTTCTGGGGACAGTATGTTCACACTATTACGGGACAGTATTTGCTGGGCGCAGTTATTTTAGGACATTGTGCCAATAATTATTGAAGGGCACTATCTGTGTGGTACTAGTGGCACAGTACTGGGGGTGTAGAATGATTTGTCCAGAAGATGGGAGGATGATGGAAAAGTAGTAAACTAAGATTTTTTTCTGTCAAACTGCAGAGATAAGAAATGGCTGAAAAATGGTGTCTGGTCTGAAAGGAGAAGATGAGGAAAGAGAAGATCTACATCCGAGGAGACGTCACTGAATGTAAGAGGTATGGGGCGCTGTATTATACTGGATGTAAGAGGTATGGGGCGCTATATTAGGTGGGGGGGGGCCCAAGCTGAACTCTTGCACCAGGGCCCATGAGCCTTTAGCTACGCCCCTGGCCACCACCATGTTTGACAGTGGGGATGGTGTGTTCAGGGTGATGAGCTGTGTTGCTTTTATGCCAAATAATATCGTTTTGCATTGTTTCAAAAAAGTTTGATTTTGGTTTCATCTGGCCAGAGCACCTTCTTCCACATGTTTGGTGTGTCTCCCAGGTGGCGTGTGGCAAACTGTAAACGAGACTTTTTATGGATATCTTTGAGAAATGGCTTTCTTCTTGCCACTCTTCCATAAAGGACAGATTTGTGAAGTGTTGGACTGATTGTTGTCCTATGGACAGACTCTCCTACCTCAGCTGTAGATCTCTGCAGTTCATCCAGAGTGATCATGGGCCTCTTGGCTGCATCTCTGATCAGTCTTCTCCTTGTTTGAGATGAAAGTTTAGAGGGACGGCCGGGTCTTGGTAGATTTGCAGTGGTCTGATACTCCTTCCATTTCAATATCATTGCTTGCACAGTGCTCCTTGGCATGTTTAAAGCTTGGGAAATCTTTTGGTATCCAAATCCGGCTTTAAACTTCTCCACAACAGTATTGCGGACCTGCCTGGTGTGCTCCTTGGTCTTCATGATGCAGAACCCTGAGACTATCACAGAGCAGGTACATTTATACGGAGACTTGATTACACACAGGTGAATTCTATTTATCTTCATCAGTCATTTAGGACAACATTGGATCATTCAGAGATCCTCAATGAACTTCTGGAGTGAGTTTTCTGAACTGACAGTAAATGGGCCGAATAATTTTGCACGTCCACCTTTTCAGTTTTATTATTACAAAAAAAAGTTTAAATGATCTAATAAATCTCGTTCCACTTCACAATTGTGACCCACTTGTTGTTGATTCTTCACCAAAAATGTAAACGTTATATCTTTTTGTTTGAAGCCTAAAATGTGGCAAAAGGTTGAAAAGTTCTAGGGGGCCGAATACTTTCGCAAGGCACTGTATTTCAAATAATACCCAGTGATAAGCCACAGCCCCCAAAATCTCATGCCCTCTTTACACATATACACTTGGTAGAATTTTTATTTTTTGAAAAGTGTCACCCCTGAATGTTTTGCAAAGACTGTACATTATTTATGGGTCACAGAAAATACAGAGGGAAAAAAACACACTACTGGAATTGTGATTTTCTACAAGGAGGTCCAACAATACAGAGACACCTGAATAAATTGAAAACAGTGCTTGGAAACACCACCCTTTGTGTGGCATGTTGCTAAGGCAAAGTGGGAAAATCTGTGAGGAGCTGTGTCCAACACAGTGACCATTTTGAAAACTGCCATCTTGGAACCCCTTGATATTTTCAAATGGGACAGGATGCATATGAAATATGTTTGTTTATGATCTGAGAATTTGATGAGGAATCCAAATATTTGCTTAAATTTGACATATCTTTATTTATGCCAAAGTTAGTAACAATTTATCTTTGTTACAGACACAGATATGGCTATGAGATTAACACATGATGAGAGGACAGAGATTGTGCTGATCTCAGCGGAGCAGCAGATTTCAATGGTCGGCCTCCTAACAGGACCACCCATCCACCATGGCACAGTTATTTCACTAGACCAGTGCTGTTTTGCACCTGCCAAAAAGTGAATGTAACAAAGCAGCTACAGAGGAAGCAACAACTATAGTCATTATGGTGTCCTTCAGCAAAAGTCCACATCATCCTGTTAAAGGAGAGCAGGGGGAGTTGAACCAACATCTAATGGATACTGGCTACGCACATATGGCACCTGTACAAGATCCAGTTGCTGCATCATCTAAATGAGGACGATCCCGATCACCATGGTAAATTTGTGGAATGAGTAATAGAGCAATTGCAATAGTACCCACATTTGGCAGGTCCAACACAGAACCTGTTTGGTAAAATATAGCAAGGAATTTGCCAACTGGCAGATGGATGGTGTGATGGGCATCAACAACTCTTCTTCTGAGGTCCTTAGAAATCATCTTTGTTCATGCCATCAAACATTTTCACAAACATGTTGTAAAGATCAGACAAAACGGGTCGCCCATTCACACCGGACTGCCATCTCATTGTTTACAATCACCTGACTGTAATTTCAGGAGAAAAGTATGACTCTTTTTCAGGACAAACGTATGATGTGGAATCTGACAGGCCATTAAGAGTTTAGTAGACAATTTGAAAACTTAAAAAAGGACCTATGTTATCCCTTTTCTTTTTTTAATTCTTTGTATTAATTTCCTAAGGGTGTTACAGAAAACAAATCGCAATGACATCGATAGGTACAAAAGTAAGTGTATCATATATACAACAATAGTAAGTGCATGGTAGAAAACCAGTTGAAAGCAATCGCATAGTTATAGTGAAGTCCCCTTACAAGGTATACATACTTGACTCATGAACAGGAGCAGGCTTTCGAGAAAGTAGGTTGAGAGGTACACTGCACATATATTAGGAACTGTCAAAGCGAGTCAACATATTGAAACTCAAAAGAACAATTGGGGACAATAGGTAAAGATGGGGGAGGGGTGAAAGGTGATCAAGGGAAATGCACAGGTGTGCCAGGAGGGGGAGGGGGGAGGGAGGGGAGGAGGGTAGTTAAGTAGATGTAGGGAGGAGCAAAAAATGGGGGATGGGAAGAATGGGAAGGGATAGGTAGGGTTGATAATTACTGTATTGTTGTATAGGTGTAATATCATCTTTGTACAGAATAGGTTAGTTTATGGTTATGTCTGTCCCTCCTCTGCTAACCGAAAAGTGATACAGGAGGTAAGGGTAGGAGGACCTATAGAGCAGAGGAAGCTGGTGGAATTTTCAAATCATTGTATTCTAGATGTTTGAAACATGTTAATAGGTGTTTGCATGTTGTGCTTAAGTAAAGGTCTGACCTAATGTGAAGGGTAGGTACCATGGTAATTGTTTGTTAGTCCATGGAGACCAAATCTTATCACATTTGGTTCTTTTACGAAGCTCCCAATGGGAGAGTTCTTCTAAGCGCGCTACATCATTCACTTTGTTAATCCACTGAGGAATAGTAGGTGGTGTCTCGGATTTCCAATTCTGAGCTATTAGTAGTCTGGTGCAGGCCAGGAGCACCCTGGTCAAGCATTTCCTGTCTACTGATCCATCACTAAGAAGAAGTGAGAGCAGGGCAATCGCTGGAGCCAAAGGAAGTCGGTATCCAGGCGATTTGAATAAGCAGGAGATGTGTTTAAATACATCTTTCCAAAATTCAGTCAATCTGGGGCATGACCACCAAATATGAAGAAAGCTACCAATGTGCTCCCGGCATCGCCAGCATTTGTCTGATGTTGTGGAGTACATCTTTTTCAGTCTGTCTGGGGTTAGATACCACCTAGATAGAATCTTGTATGTGTTTTCCTGCAAAGTTATACATCTAGAGGTCATCTTAGGGGCCCATAAAATGGTTTTTAATTCTTCAGTGTTGAAGGTTTGACCTAAATCCCTTTCCCATTCTTTAATAAAATACAGAGTTTTGGGAAGTTCGGATTCTTGTAAGGATCTACTAATCTTTGATAATAGTTTGGGGGGGGTGAGCTGGGTAATAAATTTTTCAAACCATGTTAGATCAGGGAATTGTCGCCCCTGGATTATATTTGGTTGTAAGGTAGATTTAATAAAATTATTTTGAAGAGTGTTTAAGTGGGGAGTTTTAAGTTTCTTACTTAGATCGGGTTGGGCAGGGATTGTGCTATTGTCATCTACAATCTCTTCCACAGGTATCTCACAGGTTGTAATCTTAGAGGGTAATGATAGAAATCCTGGATCCGTGTGTCTAAAACAGTCAGAGATTCTAAGTAGAGGAGAAGGGAATTCCACAGTGTTTCCTGATAGAGTCTTCTTTCCAGATACCTAGGGTAGATGCAGCTAATGAACCAGTGGTTTTGGTTTTCTCCAGATTTTGGGGTCCGCAAACACAATATATCTTAGAGGGAGTTGTATCAACTGTTCCTCTAGATTGATCCATAGTTTGTGCGGGGTCGTCTGATACAGTCAATAATTTGCGCTGTCTTGTAAAACCTGTGCAGCGAAGGTAAGCTGATTCCTATACGGGTAAAGGGCAATTGTAGAATTTTGTGGGAAATTCTAGGTTTAATTGAGCCCAGACGTATGTGGAACACATTCTGTGAATCTGGGAAAAGAATGATCTGGGTAATCTTATTGGGGGAACTTAAAGCAAATAGGTCATTTTGGAATAATTAATGAGTTGAAAATATTCCTACGTCCTATTCAGGATAGGAATGTTGACGACCATGAATATAATATCTCAGGAATTTCTTTTCTATAGTGGTTGATAATTAGTTTCATATAGGGTCCCATAATCGGAAGTAACATTCACTTCTAGAAATTTAACAGATTCGGAGGTCCACACAAATGGGGTGGTTTGTTTGAGGGATTCAATAATGTGGAAAGGGACATTTATACCCAGGGCTTGAGATTTAGAGGGGTTGATTTTATGGTTGGATATATAACCAAAGGCGTTGAAGATTTGTAGAATAACCGGGAAAGCTTGTTTAGGGTTTGAAATGAGTAGAAGAAGGTCATCAGCATACACTGCTTGTTTATATTCAGTCTCTCCCAAAATCAAACCTCTCACCTCTTTTGTCTGTCTGATCTTTTGTAGTAAGGGCTCGAGAGTTAGAATAAACAGGATAGGTGATAAAAGGCATCCTTGTCTGGTGTCGTTATTTATAGTAAAGGCCCGGGATAAAATATCATTAACCCTGATGTAAGCACACGGGGAAGCATACATGGTAAAAATTGATTCTATAAATTGGAGGGGGAAGCTAAATTTTGCCAGAGTGGCACGCACAAAGGGCCATGCCACCCTGTCGAATGCCTTCTCTGCATCAGTCCCCAGCAGCACCAAAGGTCTCTTTGTTTCTTTGGTGAGACTAATTGCATTGATTACTTTGTACGTATTGTCTCTACCTTCACGTCCCGGGATAAATCCTGTTTGGTCTGGATGGATTTAAATCACCAAGTAATGGTTTAATTCTAGATTCTAGTATTTTAGCATAAACTTTAACATCTATATTTAATAAAGAGATGGGACGATAGTTGGAGCACAAGGTGGAATCTTTTTGTGGCTTGTGTATTAATGTGATATAGGCCACTAGGGACTGAGGCAGAAAGGGGGCACCTGTCAAAGAGGAATTGAAGGCTTTCAATAGGTAAGAAGATAAGATTTCTGAAAAAGTATGTTAATATAATAATGGTAACCCATCTGGGCCAGGTGATCTGCCCTTCGTCATGGATTTCAAAGTGGCCTTCACCTCCTGTTCATGTATGGGTTGCAATAAGGTGGTAGCCTGTTCTTCAGAAAGGGAGGGAAATGAAATCTCTTGTAGAAAACTCTCTGTAAGTTTCTTTTTCCTGTCTTTAATAACATCAGAATCAGATTTGTTGATATTATACAAAGAAGAATAGTATTTGTGAAAGGCTTTAGCTATATCTTTGTCATCTTTAGACAAAGAGTTTTGCCATGGGCAAAAAAACGTTTGTCTCAAAGATAGGTAGTACTTCACAGACTAAACATTCAGAATATTCTTCAATTCTTCTCGCTTTTCAGTCAATTCAGCTAAATGTTGATCACCTAAAGAGCGCTTGTGTATGGCTTCTAATTTAGTTATAGCGGTGTAAAGAGTGGAAATTTTCTCTTTCCTTTTTTGTTCTGATAAGAGGCTAGTGGGATGAATGCTCCTCTGATAACAGCTTTGTGTGATTCCCATAGTAGGTGGGGGGAGATATCGTCTGTTGCATTGAGTGAGAAATATTCTTTGAGAGCATTATCTATTTTTTTTCTTAGCCTCAGGACTATCTAAAATCGTTTCATTCAATCTCCATATATAATCTTTAGGTCTGACCGTGGGGGAGTTGAATGTGAGGAAAACAGGAGAGTGATCTGAGTGGATCATGGTGCCTATGTGGGCCTACGAGCACAGGTGCAAGTGTTGTATGGGTATCAACCAGTAATCCAATCTGTGGTATGACGAATGGGGAACTGAAAAGTGTGTATAATCCTTGCATTGGGGATTTAGGGATCTCCATATATCTATAAGATGACTCCTTTTCAGTACTTTTTTGATGGTAGATAATGTTCTGTATGGGACAGCAGATTTTCCCGTGGAGGAATTAAGCATAGGATTAAGTGATACATTTAGATCTACCGCGAGCAAAGTAACACCTTCCCTAAACTCCTCAAGTAGTTGCATCACTTTAATAAACCAAGGTTTGTGTGCTGTGTTGGGTGCATATATGTTGGCAAAAGTATATAATTGTGTATCTATGTATCCGTTCAATAATAGATATCTGCCATTGGCGTCTATTTTCGTTTCTTGTAGTGTGAAGGTGGTATGTTTGTGGAAACCTATGCTCACACCCAATCTATTCGAGAACTGGGTGGTGCTGTGGAACCAAAGGTTTTATGACGACCTGGATAGGTTCGGTACTTTGTTGTGTTTAAAATGTGTCTCTTGAATAAACACTATATGGACCTTTTCTTTGTGGAAGTGTCTTAGGATTTGTCCTCTTTTCGGTAGGGATTGTAGGCCTCTTACATTATATGTCACTAATCTAACACCAGCCATTTTTAGTTACATAGTTACATAGTTACATAGTTACATAGTTAAAGGGGTTATCCCATGAATAACGTAAAAAATGAAAATCAGACATCATATAGTACAAGACAATCTCTTTCTAACAGATCTAGAACCAGCCCTGGACCTCACATGGATCCAGAGATCTCCATATTCATTGCTCTGCTAGATTTATATCACGCTGACAGCTCGGGGAGTGTCTTTTCTGCTGCAGCTAAGGAGGCGTGTCTGAGCTCTCCCTATCACAGCTCAGGAGGCAGTTAAAAGTTGAAACTGAGCATGTGCGGCCTGCTCAGTGAATAGGTCAAAGAAATAAGAAATTAAATGGTACTATACAGATACATCTTATTGAATAACTCAGTAGGTATACAAAATTTTTTATGACATGCAATTACAAAAGTATTCAGATCCAGGTGCTGGTTTGAAAACTGTAGAATATTTTTCGTGGGACAACCCCTTTAATACGGTTGAAAAAAGACACATGTCCATCAAGTTCAACCAAGGGTGGGGGTAGGAGTGATGAAGGGGAGGGGGACGGGTAACCTTAAGACATGACTCTACATTTTTTAATATGTGGTGACCTTCTTTTTCTCTAAGAATTTATCTAAGCCTGTTTTGAAGCCCTCAGCTGTCTTTGCTGTGACCAGCTCCTGCGGTAGACTGTTCCACAGATTCACAGTTCTTATAGTAAAGAAGGCTTGTCGCCCCTGGAGTCTGAACCTTTGCTTCTCCAGGCGGAGGCAGTGCCCCCTTGTCTTTTGAGGGGATTTTACCTGGAACAGTTTTTCACCATATTTTTTGTATGGGCCATTTACATACATACAGGCTGATCATGTCCCTCCTTATACGTCTCTTCTCAAGACTAAACAAGTTTAACTCCTTCAATCTTTCTTCATAGCTAAGATGCTCTATGCCCCTGATCAGTTTAGTTGCCCGTCTCTGCACCCTTTCCAGCTCCAGGACATCCTTCCTATAAACCGGAGCCCAGAACTGAACAGCATATTCCAGATGAGGCCACACTAATGCTTTATACAGTGGTAATATGACATCCCTGTCCCGCGAGTCCATGCCTCTTTTAATACATGACAATATTCTGCTGGCCTTAGAAGCAGCCGATTGACATTGCATGCTATTCTGTAGTCTATGGTCTACAAGGACACCCAGATCCTTCTCTACAAGTGACTCTCCCAGTGTTACTCCCCCTAGGACATAGGAGGCATGCAAGTTGTTAGTACCCAGATGCATAACTTTACATTTATCCACATTGAACCTCATCTGCCAAGAGGATGCCCAAACACTTAGTGTGTCCAAGTCAGCTTGTAACTTCTGCACATCTTCCATAGACTGGACTCTACTACAAAGCTTAGTGTCATCTGATAAAATTGAAACAGTGCTGTTAATTCCTCCCTCTATATCATTAATAAATAAATTAAATAAAAGTGGACCCAGCACTGAACCTTGGGGTACACCACTTAGAACTGGGGACCATTCAGAGTAGGAATCATTCACCACCACTCGCTGAGTACGCTCCTTCAGCCAGTTCTTAATCCAGTTACAGAGTAGATTTTCTAATCCAACTGACCTTAATTTACCCGTCAGACGTCTATGAGGGACCGTGTCAAACGCTTTTGCAAAGTCCAAATACACAATATCCACAGCCGCCCCTCTATCCAGACTTCTACTCACTTCTTCATAAAAACCAATCAGGTTAGTCTGACAGCTTCTGTCCTTAGTAAAACCATGCTGGTTATCACTTATAATACTATTATCCAAAACATATTCCTGTATATAGTCCCTTATTAGACCCTCCAAAAGTTTCCCCACAATGGACGTTAAGCTCACTGGTCTGTAGTTCCCCGGGGATGACCTAGAGCCCTTCTTGAAGATGGGTACCACATTTGCTTTATGCCAGTCCCTCGGCACTATGCCAGTCACCAGAGAATCTTTGAATATTATATACAAGGGCAAAGAAATTACTGAACTAAGTTCCTTAAGAACTCTTGGGTGTAACCCATCCTGTCCTGGAGCCTTATTCACGTTTACTTTGTTTAACTTAGCTTTGACCATATCTATATTGAACCAGTTGAGTATATTACATGAAGTATCCGCAGCACTTACTCTACAGGCAGCAGCTCCCACCTCTTCATGTGTAAATACAGAACTAAAGAACTCATTCAGTAGCTCCGCCTTTTCCTGATCCCCAGTAATCAATTCCCCATCACTATTATTCAGGGGTCCTACATGCTCTGACCTAGGCTTTTTTGCATTTATATATTTGAAGAATTTTTTGGGATTGGTTTTGCTATCCCTGGCCACCAGCCTTTCATTTTGGACCTTTGCTGCTTTTATAGTCCTTTTACAATCTTTATTAACCCTTTTGTAGTTATTAAAGGCTATGGCAGACCCCTCTGATTTGTATATTTTAAATGCCCTTTGTTTTTCATGTATTGCCCTTTTAACATCCGCATTAAGCCACGCAGGGGTTTAATTTTAAGCGTTTGTATTTGTTCCCCCTAGGAATAAATTCTGCAGTATAGTTACCCAGTGTAGATTTGAAGGTCTCCCATTTATCATCTGTGTTACTACTTGACAATAGCTGCTCCCAGTCTATGTCCTGGAGTGCGGCCCGTAACCCTGGGAAATTGGCCTTTTTAAAATTAAATGTTTTTGATTTCCCAGCATGTTTATGCCTTTTACACTTTAGGATAAAAGTAACTATATTGTGGTCACTATTACCAAGGTTTTCCCGAACAGTTACCTCCTCAACTATCTCTGCATTGTTAGATATAACCAGATCCAACAGTGCATCACTTCTTGTTGGTTCTTCTACAAACTGACCCAGAAAATTATCCTGCAATAAGTTAAGAAAATTTCTCTCCTTTGCAGTTGAAGCCGATCCATGACCCCAGTCAATACCAGGGAAGTTAAAATCTCCCATTATCACTACTGTACCCGCCTGGGCAGCCCGCTCTATTTGTCTATGCAGCTGATCCTCTATCTCCTCAGTGATGTTTGGGGGTCTATAAATTACACTGAGTATTGCACTGAGGTGCAAGGTAATGTAGCATACCCTTTGTAGAAGCCATCAAGGTAATTTGTTCCTGACGACAGACCGGTGGATAGGATGCATTGCACCAAGGAGATGAAGAAGGGGTGGGGGTGGGATATTGACTGCAAAACAGAGAAAATATGTAAACAACAAACATAATAATAATATAACAATTCCTCCAATTAAGATACTCAGCGAGGAGGGAACCTAGCAAGGTTCAGAGACCGGATCTGTTTCAATAGATGTGGAAGATGGAGGGTAGAAAATATCTTAAGGTTAACTAATAATGAACATAACTCATATTACACACAGGAGAACATTAAATGTAGGTAGAGAACTACTGTTATATAAAGAGAACCAAGTTTAAATATAACTACTTTGTATAAGAGACAACCTCCACTCACTCAGTTTAAGGGGTCCAACCCATATGGAGAATTAAATTGTTTGTGACTCACCAGAACCAAGTGTCCAGGTAGGGTCAGAGAAAAGTATATGGTGACAGTAATGTGGTGGAGAGTGAGAGTGGGTCGCAGACACAATTATGCCCATCAGGGCTCTCTATCAATTCAAATGCTGTTTCATTCTCCTTCTGAGAGAATTCTGCGAGGAGTCCGTTTCCCTTGTCTTTTATTGGGTCTTTGTGGTTTGCCAAGGAGTTGGGGGAGTAATCTCAGAAGGGATGAGTATGTCATATGTTGCAGCCCAGTCCGGGATGTCTAGGTCTTCAATTTAAAGAGTTGCTAGTATGTCTGGAAGATCTCTGTACGTTCTAAGAATCAGCTTTTTATCCTTCCAGGAGATCATCATGCCAAATGGAAAAAGCCATCTAAAGGCAATTCTTTTGTGTCTGAGGTAGTCTGTAAGCAGTTTAAGTATTCTTCTCTCGTTGAGAGTTGCTGGGGCGAGGTCTTGGAATAGAAGTATGGTAGATTGTTACATTCTCTGGCTTTTGTCATAACTAATTCTTTTTGAGTAGAGATGAGCGAATCATTCAAAAAATTATTCGCCGAACATTCGCCAAACTTTTTCTAAAATTTGTATATTCGACGAATAGATTTGTTGTATTTGCGTATAAAATATACGTTATTATGTGCTATTAGCGAACATTCGCTCACTAATAATGAACGTTCATTTACAAAATGTACGCAACTTCTTAGAAGACGTACGCATGAGCGTACAAATAGCTTACGAATCTCAGCGTACTATTGTCTAAGCGATTATGTAATACGCAGGCACGTACGAGGAGAGGCCGCGGTGTGCACTCCTCAGAGGCAGAGCGAATATTCGAGACACATATATGGTAAATAGTGCAAATACGTTATCATAAGTATAATATAAACATTTTAAATATCACCTACCTAGTATGCTCACGGACACGTTTAAGTCTCTTTTCTTCTGACGCTTGTCATAGAACTGGAGCAGAGTCCCAAACTCAATCGCAATTTGTAATCCACATAGGTAAAATTGTAATCCAAATGGGTAAAAAAAAACAGCAAAGGTTCCTTAAAACACCCTCTTTCAAGGGACTCCCCAAATAACCTGAAAAGGGGGAAAAAGGGATGAGGCGAACAAATGCGCAACTTAATTTCCTGAGTTGCCTCGTCATCCTCCCGCTCTGGCGAAACGGGCGGAACTACCAGGGAGGAGTCTGAATCGTTGAATTTAATTCGTACACAACAGCGTATAAAGTAACTACCAGGGAAAGGTCTACATCGCTGAATTGAATTTGTATGCGACAGCGTATAGAGTAACTAAATTATACGTAGAATAGTGTATAATTTATAGGACACACTACGTAGCGAATGGGTACAAAAGCGAAGCAAATCACCTAATATTCGTATTCGCTTTACAGCTGAAAAATCCCAAGATTCAATACGAATCTATGAAGTGGCGAATAGATTTGCTCATCTCTATATTTAAGTGAAGTTCGGAAATGTCCAAATAATATCTTGGTGGGTCAGAAGGTTTTGGCCTTGGACGCAGAGCTCTGTGTGCTCTTTACAGTATAATAGGTTCAGTGTAGTTGTTTCCCAAGAGTGAAGTGCATATTTCAGTGACAGCTTTAGGTACTGCTTCAAGAGCAACTGTTTCAGGGACGCAACGTATTCTTAAATTGTTTCTTCTGCCCATGTGGTCTTGGTCCTCTAAATGCTCATATAGATGATTGATGTGTTGCTGGTATATTGAGAGGACGTCTGAGTTTTTCTTTGTGTAGTCAATTATGTCAGATTGAGTTGATTTAAGGTTCTCCACTCTATGGCCAATGTGTCTCATTTCTCTCTTTATCTCTGATAACTAATCAAGCACTGGGTTTAGAGCTTTAGTGAGGGCTTGTGATATGAAGGTCAGCGGTAGCTTCAGCTTCCTCCTTGTTATCACTGTCTCTTTCTGATTGCATAGTAGAGATGCGGTTTGAGGTCCCTTTGGATAATGGGGTCTGAGATGGTGCAGTGGGTTGTGTTTTTTTCATGATGAACTTATGTAGATCAGTTTGTGACAACGACGGAGGATTTTGTTGTGTTGGAGGATCCAAAGTCGGTCCTTTGTATTTGCCAACTTTCACCATGGATTCTTGACCTCTGTGCCCCTAAAAGCAGAATTGTTCTCTTCATTTAGTGTATAACTTAGGTCATAGTGCAATTTAAGAGATCATAGTTAGTTCATTAGTACATGTCCAAGGGTAGTATCTCCCATGAGGGCTGAGTGAGGTCGATTGTATGAACTCCGGAACACTGCTAATCTGAAGAGTAACAGTAAAGGTCACAAGATGGAGCAAAGCTGTAGATTAATTGTCCAGTCGAGCCCGTGGCACTTGCTGGATTGAAAGATAATAAAGCGTCCGCTCTTGTTTATATGTAGGTAGGCCAGATGGTATTGGCCCCGCTTTATAGTGGCTGTCTTTCACATATCTAAAGGCAATTATTATGCTCTATGAAAACCTTGGTTAGAAGCAGAGCTGATATCAAGATAGTCTGAAAGGCGTTGAATGCCTCTGCTCTGTTGCCTCTGCCTCTCGCAGTTATGGCCGTGCTGCGGCCTAGACTGCCCATGGGCCTCTCCCTGGCCTCCCCCTCAACCCACTAAGTACTTGCCCTTTAGGCAAAGCAGTCGATGGTCGCTCATTGGGAAAGGAGATTTTCTTGAGGTAAGTATAAGCAGGCTATCACTCGGTCACGGATGCGGCCGGAACTCTAGGCCGAGGCTTCACTAGATGAGATAGGCCGCAATTTGTTCTTCACTATTCCACTGCTTAACTGGTCCAAAAATGGTTCTTCCTGTAGAGGGTGAGGAGCAGGACTGGATGTCGGTGGCTTGATTTGATTCCACTGGAGCTGTGAGGAGACGCGTCTTTACTGTTCGGTAGTTAGCCATGCCCCCTATGTTATCCCTTTTAATAGATCTTTATTTGACACAATTTCTGAATACTCTGAAGTTTTCAAAAATGAATTTATTTCATATTGATATTAAGTTGTATTTAAATTCTATTTCATTTACGAAGTTATTTGCTGTCCACAAAATATTGCTCAGGTCCAGATTTGTGAACAGGTGTTTGTTATTTCAATACTAGAATTGAATAAGAACAGTCAAAGTCCACAAAGATCTGCAAAGCAAATAGTGGTCCATGAACAATTTTAGAATGTTCTCAATATTAAACTAAAAACAAACAGAATTTTAGCAAAATAATTAAAAATGTAAGTAAATAAAATGGATTACTATAACAAAATCTACACAATATAATTTGAAACAGTTTGTATCGATCAGCAAAGAGGGGTATAATGATGGGAAGCAGCACAATCGCTCTTACCAAAAAATGCTCTTGTTGATGAAGTAATTCATCACTAAGATATTTTTTGTAAAATTCGGCCAAGCAGTCAAATTAAATTTTTCAAAACTACATTCAGCAATATATAAATAAATTAGTGGGAGCTTTTCCTACCATATTTATGTTCTTTTTAGCAAATTGCCTTTTGAATTTAAATGTGGCTTCATTATAATAATATAACATTTGGGAAAAAATATGCAACCCAAAATAGCAAGATTTGAAGACAATATAGCAAATATCTCCACAAGAACAGTATTTTTCCCAGTAACACTCATGTAGGCTGGGATAAAAGCCACCCAGACACTGCAGACAACCAGCATGCTGAATGTGATGTACTTTGCTTCATTAAAATTATCTGGTAAATTTCTTGCCAGGAATGCGACCAAGAAACTCGCAGCAGCAAGAAAACCCATGTAACCCAAAATAATAAAAAATGCCACGACTGAACCTTCATTACATTGAATAACAATTTTGTCATCATACAAGTCAGAGTTGTTTTCTGGAAATGGGGGTGCAATACATAACCAAACAATGCTAATGACTACTTGGATAAATGAGCAAACAAACACTAAACAGTTGGGGATCTTTACTCCAATAAATTTCCTCCAGGAACCTCCTGGTTTAGTAGCTTTGAAAGCCAAGTAAACCATAATAGTCTTAGCCAGAATAGAAGAGATAGCCACTGAGAAGAAAATCCCGAAAACAGTCTGACGAAGCATACAGGTGATAGGTATAGGGCGGCCCAAAAACAGAAATACACATAGGAAATTCAACATAATGGAGCAAAGTAATATGAAGCTCAAGCTTTGATTTGTTGCCTTGACAACTGGCGTATCTCTAAATAATATAAAGATGCCCAAGATAGTTGAAGTTTTCAGAAAGAGCAGGATAGAAATAATAGTTATAATAAGCGATATTGAGTGGTCAGTGTATGATAAAAATTCAGTTTCCTTTAGATCACATTGATTCTTGTCATTTGGCCACTGGTCTGCTGGACATTTATAGCATTTTCCTTTGTCTAAAGAAGAAAATAAAAAAATAAGACGTTAATAACATTTAATAACATACTGTAACATAAAAGACTACATCTACTTTATTACTTTACTAGCTGCAACCAATTTGAAAAAAAAAATAAAAAAATAATAATAATAATAATCATCATCATCATCATCAGTATCATCATCATCATCATCATCATCATCATCAGTATCATCAGTATCATCATCATCAGGAGTGTATTTAAAACATTTGCAATTATTTGAAATGGATATTTTGCAAAGGGAAGAGCATGAGTAATGTGACTAAGGAGGAGAGGACAGGAAAGAAGTATTGTATAGCAATAATTCTGTGCCTGATCTGTAAGCCTAAGGCCTCATTCACACAACAGTATTTTTTGCGGGCTCCGATCCGCATTTTTTGCTGATAAGATGTGGCACCATTCATTTCTATGGGTCCGCAAAAAATACTGACAACACACGGTGTGCTGTCCACATCCGTATGTCCGTTTTGAGGACAAGGATAGGCATTGTTACAATGGATCCGCAAAAAAAACGGATGCCATACGGACGCCATCCGTTGTTTTTGTTGTGAGTCAAATTGGTTAATGGTCTTTCCCTAAGCCAAGGGGAGTTGGCTGGCCTAAGAATCAAAGACAACTTTGCTGAGTGATGGATTCTCTGCCAGGCATAGCCTGTACAACTCTTTTGTAAGGCCCAGGACCACTCTCAATAGTACAAAAATTTAGTTGAATGCACATTCTATGTTTGCCACTGCAAGAGTCCTTCATGCCAAAGGTACTTTGATACATTGGCAGTATGCTGCTGCAATATTCCTTGTGGCGGAGAGTGACCATCTTTGATCCACAGAGGTATACAGTACCACATATTTTGTTAGATGTCTATGCAGCAGGACAAAGACCACAAACATACAGCCAATGTCATTAATACCTATCCTCAGCACAAAGAAGAACAAGGAATCCTGGAAGTGATGATATGGCCCCCACAGAGCCATGATGTCAACATCATCCTTCCCAACATCCTTCCCAACATCTGCTGTAATAGTATGATGGATGTTGGGTGCTTAAAGATGGTGCCGGCTCAAGAGCAAAGCGAGTGCCATAGTAAACAGGTGTCTGCTGTTTCACACAGCAGACATCCGGGGCAAGTGTCCGTTGTTGTTGTTAAAACAAGTTCTTTTCCAGATAGGAAGCTTTATTCTGATTATCAGGCCCAGTTATAGCAAGGTTTATGGCTAGAGATGAGCGAACGTGCTCGTAACGAGCACTGTAGTGCTCGGCTCCCCTGCGCTCGCATGGGCGCAGCCATCCGCATCCGTCCCCCTCACCCGACGGATTCGAGCGCAGGGCAGCCGAGCGCTACAGTGCTCTTTACGAGCACGTTCGCTCATCTCTATTTATAGCTCTTACGATGAATGAACCTACTAGTATCCAGAATGATGTTACCTTAGTTCCTTCACCTCAGTTCATTAGAAGAGCTGTAAACCTGTAAACTCCCTTTGAGTTCCTTTAAAAACTGTGTGTAAGTGTACCTAGAAGAACTAATGCTGTTATGAAGGCGGTGAAGGTCACACCAAAAACTAGTCTGATTTAAATTTTTCGTTTTCTCATTAACTTTGGATTTTGTTCGTAGATAGATAGATAGATAGATAGATAGATAGATAGTTAAATGCGTATTTAATTTCTGTAACAATACAAACATAATACTACAAATACTTATTATGCATGATTGTGGCACCTTCTTGAGAAGCAGATTGTGGCTTCAAAACACCAGGGCCCCATGAAAAGAACATGGACATACCTTTAGTGTCCTGAAATAGTAACACCATTCTACTACTGTGAATAAAATACCTTACAGACAATGAAAAAAGAAATACCTGTCTCCTGCGATATTTCTCCTTCTGAACACTGTTGACACTGAAAGCAACACTTATGTTTTCCTTTCACTAAGAGTCTTCGATAACCTGGTGGGCAGTCCTCAGAACATTTGGAAACTGGAATCTAAAACACAAGTGATCTCAATGTTGGACTGATAGCATGACTCATTGTGAGAAAAGGGGTTATTCAGGCTTTTAAAATTGAATATGACTTTAATATTAAATTGGTGGAGATCTGACTCTTGCCACCCCTGTTGATCAGCTGATTGAGGGAATACCAGAAGCAGACTTTGATCAGCACCATGAGCTATATAAACAATGATGAGGTGGCAGTGCTTGTCTGAGTACTGTGGCACTTTCAAACAGCTCATCAGCAGGGGTTCTGGAACCTAATCAATCTAATATTGGTGGTCTCCCCTACACCTTGCTGTCTTTAAATGAAAGAGCATACCCAACATGACAACTGCATGGTACATGGTAGTAAGTGTGCAAAAATGAAAATTTTAACTGGAAATATATTGACAAATCATGACTAGAGATGAGCGAGCACTAGAGATGAGCGAGCACTAGAGATGAGCGAGCACTAAAATGATCGGGTGCTCGTTATTCGAGTCGAACTTTTCCCGATGCTCGGGTGCTCGTTTCCAATAACGAACCCCATTGAAGTCAATGGGAGACTCGAGCATTTTTGCAGGGGACCAAGGCTCTGCCTAGGGAAGGCTGGGTGAAAGATAATATATGGTTGTGTAGTAGCTCACTGGATAGGTCTGTGGATTTTTGGAGGTGCTCCTGACCAATAAGACTGTACCCCTAGTCTTAATTTAAAGGAAGCAATTTAGATAAAGTTGGTGGGCACACTCCTAGTCTGGATTCTTTTTGTAATGGAGTTACCCCCACCCCCTTTTCATCCTCCATTAAACACCTAAAGAGAAATAAGGAAAATAAGGAATATATTAGAAAAACAGGAAAACAGATGAGTAACAACAATAAATAAAAATATGTAGATATGTATGGATAATAAGAAATATTATTAACTACCGTCTACAGCCCAGCACATATCTTCAAACTTCCATGCATATCTTTATATATATCCTTTATACATTTTTATATTTTTATGTTTATCTATACATCGATTGTTCATAAACAAATTATGCATATATTATATTCATGTCTAGAATTTATACTGATTGTTATACCATATTAATCCCTCATTTGTATTATAACTTGTTTAAATATTATCCATGGGATATAAAGATATTATTTAAGGAATATTCAATCATAACAAACTGAATTAATGTGGATAGCCAATCCAATCCGGATTTTGCATAGCGCCAGCACATACCGTAGCACCCTATATAAGGGTATTCATCATAGAGGTCCCGTAACCACTGAGGAAGGGGCATCATACCACAGCCTCGAAACGCGTTTGGTAGAAAAAAAAGAATAGACCTCGATATTGTGACAGAATATAGTGTTCTCCACCTTTTGAAAAATTACATATTGAAAACTACATATCGCGGCCAGGAAAACTACACATTGTGGCCAATTCAAGTGGAGAACTCTTATTTCAGCAAGGAGACTCTTATTTCAGCAAGGAGACTGTTATCTATACAGCATGTTATTTACCTCTATTCACCTCTGAACAGAGCACCTTACCTCACCTCCAAAAGAACCGCCAGGCGGCCACGTGGGACGCCACGCAGAATAGCCGCTCTCAACCTACCAAGCTCCGCTTCCAGCCTGTCGGGCTTCATTGAAGGAATGGGAGGTTGACTCACATCGCAAGCCTGCTCCCAGAGAATCTCCAACACTGCTAAGGATGGGTAATGTACACACCGTTGAAGCATCCAAGTGTTATCAACACTTGGAGCAATAACAAATCACTTCAATATTGTGCCATATATTATATACCATCTTAAAGACAGCATTAATAAGTGCATCAACGCTGCATAAATACCGGCACCACTATATGGAGACAACTGTAAACAGTTGAAATATACTGTCAAACTGGTACAAACCATCCCCTTAAGACCTATTGAACATTTCTGGATCTCCAATTTTTTCATTTTTTTTCATTTTTATTTATTAGTTTTAATTTTTTATTTTTTACTTTTATCTATTTTTAAAACAGGATCCTGTTATACATTGATTTTTATATATATGGTATTTCTAATAAACACATGTTATTTTAAATGAATGCACTATATTTCAATATAAGGTAACTCCATTACAAAAAGAATCCAGACTAGGAGTGTGCCCACCAACTTTATCTAAAATGCTGAGTGAAAACCTGGAAACCTCAGAAAATGATGGAAACACCACGGAAATGGACAGGAAAAAGCAGGGGCAGCATGCATGGATGCCTCTGAGGCTGCCTAATCCCACCATTACCCCAAATTCTCAGGCAACAGCCTGGTGGTTACCCTCATGGCAATTGTGCTCACCCAGACAAAGAAAGGCGAGGCACATGCCCATCACATGTTAGGGAAGCACCCAACTAGGTGCAACAAAGGTCCATCACCGCCTGCAGGTGACACCACTACTCATGCTGGCACTGCTGTGCTATCCCCCGCCCCACGACGCAGGCATAAGCCTGACACATCATGGTGACAGCGTAGTGACACCAACAAGTGACCAAGTTAGATTGAGGTAGCAGTCAAATGTCTGTAGGCGAGCCTCCCAAAAATTTGTTTTAGAGTGTCCGAAGTTGACCCTCCTAAAAAATTGTTTAGGAGTGTCTGTAGTTGACCCTTCTGTAAAATATTTTTTTTTGTTTTCCCTGTTATTAGTTAATGTACAACCCATGGCTGGCATGGTGGGAATATATAGGTTTTGCGTCACAGACGGTCCACTGCACCGTTACATTTTCTTCATCCTTGCCAATTACTTTCTCACCAACTGTTGTCTGGCAATGATAGGGGAAGGTGAATCCACTGCAGAAGAAAAGTGTCATCCTCCTACAATTCTACACTTGCTCTCAATTGAAAAGGGGATGTTCTCGCCGTGGCCTTCCTCATAGTGGCCGCTTCTGCGGACGACAGAGGTGGTGTACCTATTGACAGCCTGACCGAACACGATGGCAGACGGGGCGACACTCCCTCATGTAAAATTGTTTTGGAGTTTCTGCGGTTGACCCTCCTGTAAAAAAGTTTTATCATTTTTTTAGTTTTTT